>VMDO01011111.1:0-68385 GCA_007922755.1 Pedetes capensis | reverse complement strand
ATTTAGAATTTATTTTAGCCTAAGGTGAAAAGATAGCAAATCATAATGTTACTGAACAATTTTTTTTGTTGTTGTTGTTTATATCACAATGACTATAGTATTCATTCAAGACAATCATGTATTTACTAACACAGTTTTATTGCCCCAAAGCACATTATTTTTCACATGCTGTTTTCTGATTAACAATTATACATGATTTACACAATGGTCAGTCTTTTGGTAACTTCAGCATTTATAACATATGTGTGAATCGGCGATTGTTATTGGCAGTGGTGCCATTGAATTGGGTCTTTGCAACCCTATGTACAACAGAATGAAACACTCCCCAACACTGTGCGATGCCCAGGACTAAGTCAATGCATCTCCGCTATCCATAGGGTTTTCAATGGATGATTGTTTTGGGATTGTTTAGGAGTGTGCAGCCAGGTCCGTCTCCCATTTTATGTGATGCTGGGGATGGAACCCAGGGCCTCAGAAAGCACAGAGCAGCACTCTATCAACTGAGCAAAGAACCCAGCCCCAAGACAACAGGTTACCAAGTGAAAAAACTTCCAATCCACTAAAGTAACTGATATTCCAAGATATGAGCATCTTGACTATTTGTTGAGCCTTTAATTATATAGTCAATGTAAGGAATACACATTTCCAGCAAGCTTGATTGTTTTATCTTAGTTTGTCTGACAACATCAAATTTATAGAAGAAAAAAATAAAAGCTTCACTTGAGAATTTGTGCATTCATTTCATAAACTTATTTAAAAACTTCCCACACACTCAGCATGCACTGACAAACTAAAGTGTTATATAATGACTAAATAACAGAAAGAGAAAAGATACAAAGGCAACTATATTAAAGCCACACATAAAATCAGTGCACATGAAAATGACTCTAAGCTGTGAGGTGCTAAATTGCACTTGCTTTTTTCTGGTTATGAAAGGAAGTACGTAACTGGTTTAGTGGGATTTTAAGTTTATTTATTTTTTCATTTTATTTGAATTGTAGTTGTACACATATTATTAAAATGTTATCTTTGATACTTAAAATGTTTGCTATCTGTGAAACTGACTTATTGAAAGCAACATATTTCACAACAGCAGCTATTTGACAATCACAGAGCTTCACAGTTTATTTAGAAGGCTTAGAACTTATTCTCATTAAAATAGATTAATTATATTATATTATGTCTCAGAAAAGGGACAGTATGAAGCAGGATACAGCTAGACTCACTGGGGAAATCTCAGTAGTTATTTTCAATTGGCTATTTCTGTTAGATATAGGAAAAGTACAGAGAAGCCTTGAAAATTTAATAGTCCCTGACTTCCCTAGAGGACTAAGTCAATAGATTGTAATAAAATGTTATGCTGGATTTCAGTATAGAATATTCTGAACTTTATACACAAAGTAATATTAGCAGTTGTTGAAAAAAACAATCAAATGTTGCACATGTTAAACCAGCCATGTAGAATGGCATAGGTTTCTTAGTTCAAGAACTTTATGATATGCTGCTGTGAACAAGTAAGCATTTGAATCCAAACTGAAAATACAGCCCTTGGGTCTATAGCAGAATATATTTTCCAGTCTGAGTTCAATGTGCATTATCATATTTTGTATTCAGGTAAAAAGTACAGTCTCCAGAAATAGACACAAATAGTCCCCTTCCTTTCATAGTTTTTTGATTTATTTTGTTTTGTATTATTTTGTTTTGTTTTGTTTTGTTTTTGTGGAACTGGGAGGATGAACCTAGGCCCTCATACATACTTTGCAAGTGCTCCACCACTGAGCTGAACCCCCAGTACCTCCCCACTGCCTTTTTAAAATCTTGAGATAAGGTCTCCCTTGTGATCCTCCTGCCCCAGCCTCTAGAATTGCTAGAAGTGTATGCCACTGTGTCTGGCTCCTCTCAAGTTTTTAACAAGCCAGTGGAATTCAGTTTGGCTAAAAAAGTTACCAGTCTCCAGTCTGATCTCCTACAATGTTCTTTCCCCTTTTTATCATATATTCAATGTTTTAACCCAAACTTATATCAGTGCCAAACACTGCCAAGCACACTGATACGTGGCCATTCATAGATATTTGAAATGTGAAGCAGACGAATTACTTTTGGTAAAATGTTTCGTATCTTTGGTTGACACTTACTGATTTACCAGCCTTCTTAAGAGTAATACCTTTGAATCAGTAATCCTACATTGGAATGGTTATCTTTCTACAAAGGCATTTTATTATCTGTTTTTAGCATTCCTTTGTATATAATTAGAGTTATAAGTGAAAATTAAATTAAAATAAAAACTCTACTGGATGTTTGATTCACTCATTTTGAAACAATTGAATAAAATGTAAACCTTCCATCTGTTCAATGTATTCAAAATGCACATGTTTGTTACATGGCACTTGTGGCATATTGACAGTCATTATGATTTCCTGGGGAAAAATATTAATGATAATTTTTGAGAGCACTTTGTGAAATAATGCATTCATGAGTCTTGATATGTATCAGTATCTTTCCATTCCTTACTTTTGCATTACAAATATGTTTGGGTGTTTGAAATGATGAAAATACCCTTTAGCTTATTTTCCAAAATGCTGAAGAAAAAAAAAATTAAAGAAAAAATCTGTTTTTCTGGGCACAATCACTGAAAAATAAAAAAAATGAGTCTTTAGATACATTACAATTGAGAAAAGCAGAGATTATTTTTTATAGTAATAGAATATAAAATTACCAGATGGCATCTCCTAGTCCCTGTAGAAAATTTATTTTCTCTTGGTAGACAAAACATTGAAAAGAACAATAAATAAATAAATAAATAAATAAATAGCTATACCAACAAGGAGATGCTTGCAAGTACTAGCTGCCAATTTTTATATTGTACTTTTTTTCACTTGAGTTAGTCTACTGCTTCCATTTCTATGGATATTTAAAAATTAAATATTTTATTGGCTACATAAGACTGTAAGATTTATGGCCAAAGAAAGGCCTAGAAGCAACCATTCAAATTCCCTCCTTAATATCTCTCTCCACAGACACAGAATGTTTGTTAAGTGTCTGACTGATGCTCATAATATGGTAATGATTTCTGAATGACAACTTAGCTTATTTATGAAGAAGCATAGTCCAAAAGGCGAAATTAAGTGTGTGATGTCTAAACCAAGCTCACTGATCATTCTTTTCTCTGCAGAGAACCTCAAGCTGTGGTTTACAAACAGCTTTCTTGTGGAGGGTGCTGTGAAATAGTAAACTGATTTTAACTTAGCTGTTACCTTGGGGTTTTGTTTACTTCCCTAAATGGAGAAGCAGCAGGATATAAAGAAAAGATTCTGGAAAAGCATACCATCTAAAACTGTTTGCCAAACCCTCTTCTGAAGAAAAATATTATTACAGTCAAACATGTGGTAGAAATAACTGATTAAACAAAGATGAATGTTTTTGTTTTTATGCTTTCTAAGGAGGCTCAGTGCTATACCTACAGTAATGCATTTGTGGAATCTCTCAGAAGGAAATACGGAGAAAAGTTAGCTTAATTTAATCATTCTACAATGTATTAGCTATACCACTGTGGCCTTCAAACATGTTAGATCTCTGAAGCTAAGCAGCGTCGGGCCTGATTAGTACTTGGATAGGAGACTGCCTGGAAACACCAGGTGCTGTGGCTTGGGAGAAGGACCTGGTAACCCACTCCCAAAAAACAGCCCTTGAAAACCCTATGAATAGCAGAGAAGCACAAACAATAGTGCTGCTGTTCACCTGTTGTACATGGGGTTGCTAAGAGTCAGATACCGACTTGACAGCACTTAATGACACTACCACCACAATGTATACAGATGTTAAAGCATCACATGTATCCTATATTATTAGATGCCATCCACTCAAGGCCAACTCATAGCGACTCTTCACAACAGGAAGAAACATTACCATGCACATGATCTTTTTATGTTTGAGCCCATTGTTGAAGACATTGTATTTCTCCTTGAGTCCAGCCACATCAGTAGCTGGAGGCCCCAAGGGCTTTACTCCATTCCCATCATTAAGATCATCTCGCCACCTGCATCTCCATGTTTAATGCAGCACTTTTCGCAATAGTAAGGATACAGGACCAACCAAGGTGTCCATCGACAGAAGAATGGATTAAAAAATTATGGTACATATACACAATGGAATACTACTAAGCATTTTTAAAAAATGAAATAATGTCATTTGCAGCAAAATGGATAGAATTGGAGAACATCATCTTAAACGAATGAACACAAGCCCAAAAAGAGAAATACCATATGTTCTCACTCATATATGGGAGCTGAATCATACTTAAAGGAAGAAAAAAGTCTTATACATAAATTGATATATAACACATACACAATTAAACTTAGCATAGAAGGGATAACATAAGGAGTAGAAAGAAGGAGAGTGGGATCTAGCAGAGGGAAGTGAAGATTGGAGAAGATGGGATGGGAAGGAGGGTCAATGTGGAGAGATGAAGGAAGAGAGGTCAAGCGCAATGTAAACAGTACAACTTCAGGAGTATATTGGAAAAATAGGGGGATATAACTCAGACAAGTATCAAAGTTTTATTGCATATTTTCCAAAAGGCTCCATAAACTTTGTGGGTGGATGAAAGTGTTGCTAGAAGTGATATAAAGGATGCATAATGGAAGAAGCCATTTCTGTATTACTCTGTACCCCATCATTATTTACTAATAAAGAGAAAAAAAAAAGATCATCTCAGAAAGCCCTTCCTAGCTACCCCAACTGAGAATGATGATTCATTCCTCTGTGTTTTGATGGAATTAAGCTATACCATGCATTCTGGGTTATATTGCATTTTAGGCTTTTCTGTTTGCATGTGGTCTCTCTCCAATACATTGCAAGTTTCAAGAGGATAAGGAGCACAGTTTTACAAAAAACAGAGTTGTGACTGGCCTCAGTATTTGATTTGAGGTCTCTGAAACTCCATCTACCTTCCTGAATGTGACCTTGTTAACCACTGCACTATACAACAACTTCCTCACCACCAGGCATCCAGGGCACCACTGGCCATCTCATCTTCTTATGTGTACCAAAAAACATGTTAGTGTTACAACACCGTGTACCCACAATCCATCAGGGATGAGATCTTAAACTTTCATCACTTTGAATGCTGACTTAGGAGATTTTAATGCAGACAAAGTTTGTTGTGTGCTGATTCATAGGAAATTTTAATGCAGACAAAGTATTGGCCTACTGACCCAATCCAGTTTATGTTGTTGTTGTTGTAGTTGTTGTTAGCTGCTGTCAGGTTGGGTCCAACTCATAGCAATTCTATGTACAACAGAACAAAATACTACCCAACACTGTGCCATGCCCTGCACTACGTCTGATAGTGCTTCTCTGGTATTCATAGGATTTTCGATGGCTGATTGATTTGGGAATGGGCTGCCAGGTCCTGCTCCCAAGCCGATAGCACCTGGCATTCCCAGGAGGTCTCTCATCTAAGAACTAACCAGTCCCGACCCTACTTAGTTTTACAGATCAAGCAGGATACGATACCAGAGTGGTATAGATGTATATATCTAGTGTATAGACATAATGTATTTTGCTCATCTAGGATTGTTAAAGCCTGCAGCCATAGCACTGTGGCATCCAATCTAGTCAGATCTCTCAGAAGCTAAGCATGGTCAGGCATGGTTACTACTTGGATGGGAGACCACCTGGGAACACCAGCTGCTGTAGGTTTGGGAGAAGGACCTGACAACCGACTCCCCAATATCAGTCCACCATTGAAAACCCTATGAATGGCAGAGAAGCAATGACAATAGTGTTTTGTCTGTTCTATGTAGGGTCACTATGAGTCAGACACTGATTTGATGGCACCTAACAATAAGACTGTTAAAAGAGTGCTATTGTTATCAACACTTCCAATCAGGAGAAGGCACATTGAAGTAGAAAGCCAAACTTCAACATGTTATGAAAATTCAAAGTTCTGGCAACACTGGACCAACATTCCCACATGCTATTATTAATTTTGAGCTGAGTAGGTATCCTGTGTAGTAGAGATAATGTTATATATTCACGAACTCTTCTCTCTATTTCTTTCTGACCACACAACTAAATTGCATTTCCCAGTAAACAAGGTATGGTTGGTTAAGTTGAGCATACTTAAAAAGTGTGCATGTCATTTTGAGGAATGGTCATTTAAAAATGCCTGTATAGTGAACAATTCCTACTTTCTTATCTTGTAACACAGACTGGTGCAAAAGATGCAATGGGGAAACTTCAGAGTTAACATAGATGATTGCACTGCATAGAAGGAGCCTAGATCTCTGAACTGTTTATTACACGGAGCAAAATTCCCATGTTAATCTTCACTATAAAGTAAGCAATAAATAAACCACTTTTTGTTAAATTACTGTGATTTGGGGATTGTTTGTTATAGTAGTTAACTCAACCTAATGCACCTTCTTTAAAGAACAGTAGGTAACCTGAGGTACTATGTATCCCAAGAAGATTACTTGTATTTGTAATACCAGTATGCAGTTGACTTTTCAACTCTTAACACATCCCTCTATGGTAATTACTGAGTCAACTTTGAGTTCCAAATTTAAAAGAAACTAGAGCATTTTAAAATACTTTACCAAAACCTGGACTAAGTGTCATAAAACAATATTTGAAGGATTGACTATGTATTTACAGTTTGGAAATGGAAGATTTAGAAGATATTTTCAACACTCTCCAAAAATTTGAATGGCTTCATGCAATGAAGAATTCAATATGTTGAACATGTTCTGGACAGTATAATTAGGACCAACTGACTAAAAGTAAAAACTGAGAAACCATCTTTAAGGAGTGTCATGGAGATTATTATTTTGGACTAATATGTTAAACAAAAAGACCCCTGAATTTGAGAAAAAAATAGCTAGATTTTATACCATTGGTACTATAAAATCACTCATATGTAAGTCTGTATGCCTATTATTGGCTATTTTATTCTTAAAATTACAAAATTACAAAATCTACTGTTTGATTTAGTTTAGCTTTTGCTCTTACAGTGAGTTTACAATACTTTGTTTTTACAAGGTGAGTTTTAGCTATATTTAAGTGATTTGCTTTTTATGAACATAAACTGTGATTTCCTCCATGGTGTAATTAGTAAACAATGGGTCCTAATTGTGCTACCATTTTTTACTTTCATAGTTCCTAATGCTAGGGTTTATCTCAGTTGGTAGAGCATCTGCTCTGCATTCTCTGAGGACCCGGGTTTAATCCCCAGCACAGCAAAAATGGGAGAAGGATGTGGCTGTCTACTCCTGAAACAATCAACCATTAAAAACCCTATGAGAGTTGCTAAGTGTCAGACCCAGCTCAATGGCACCTAACAACAACAACAGTGCTGAAGATAGATCTATAAGCTTTTGTTTCTTTGTATACTGCTTCTTAAATAAGCCCAATGACTATTCATTTTATAGGCATCATTAAATTTCACATGATTTTCTTATAGAATCCCAGTTAATGGTAATATTATTAAATCATAAAACATACTTAAATGACTTTTCTAAAATAATTCACATATGTAAAATCATCAAATATTTTCATATATCTATCCTTTTTTGATCTTTGTCAATCTACATGGCCTAATTGAACTAAATATATAAAAGATATAGTCATAATATAGTCATAAAATTTACTTTTTAGAAAGTAAATTCATTTGTTATGTATTTTTACTATTTAAACATTTGAAGAATGTGTGGTATAACCAATCCATTCACATGATCATGAAATCAGTAACCACAAAATACTATCATGTTAAAAGTCTTCCTCTCACTATTGTACTTTTACCAATTTCCACCCACCTCAGTCCCCCAAAATAGGTATCCATGGTTACTAGTTTCTTGTGTATTCTTCAAGAGTGTTTTAAATTCATAAATAAGGTAGCATGATATACACACTGTTCTGTACATTGCTTTTTAAGCTTAATATTTTGGTTATCTTTTTCATATCAGTTGATAAAGAATATCCTTATCCCTTTCTGATGTAGTATCATGTTTTATTATATGAGTGAGCCCTAATATATCTAATTTCTATTCTACTGAAATAAATTTATTTCTATTTTTTAGCAATTATGAACAATGCAGCAATTTATAACACATATATACATAATTTTGTACGTGTAGGTGATATTAATAATCTATTGCAGTATAAAAATTCTTGGGGCCAATAATCCAGGTATAGTGGAAGTAGATTCTTCTGCCTCAATAACTCTTATCAGTTTGTATTTAGGGCCTGCTCAGGTCTGTATTGAAATTGAAATGTTTAACTTGCCAAGGATCTACTTTCAAGCTACCACATGTAGTTGTTGTCAGTATTCAGTTCTTTCAAGGCTGATGAACTGAAATCAGGCCACAGTTCCTCATTGTCTATTGGCCAGAACTCTTCCTTCCCTTTTGTACCAGATAGATGTCTGCATAGGACAGTTTACAATGCTGCAGTTTGCCTTTTTCAAAGCAAGGATTGCTTTGAAATCAGGGTGGAGGTGGGGAAGAATGAGAAGAAGAAGAAGGAGGAGGAAGAGGAGGAGGAGGGGAGGAGGAGGAGGAGGAGGGGAAGGAGGAGTGATGGGAGGGGGAGGAAGAGGAAGAGGAGAGGAAAAGGAAGATATGTAGAATAAATTCTTAGAAGTAGGATTGCTACTTCAAAATGAACATATGTATGAAAGTGTAATTGATATTGCCAAATTCCTCTGCGCTGGAGAGTACCAAATTATACTTTCAAGTTAGGAAGATGTGAGATTACTCATTTCTACATATGCTTCTAATGCTTTATTGAACTTCAGTATTTTGCCTATTAGGATGTTGAAAAATCTCTCAATGTATTTTCATTTGATTTTCTCTTATTATAACCAATACTGCACAATATTTTAATGTTTGAGGACCATTTGTATTTTCTTTACTGTCAACTTTGCCCTGTTTTCTGTCAAGCTATTGGATTTTGATATATAATTGTACAGGAAAACTTTATGTATTAAGGTGACTAGCTTTTTGTCAATATTGTTAACTATAAGTAATTTTCACTCTTTATCATTTGCTTTTTGACTTTTTTATGGATCTTCTCATGGAAATTTTACTGTTATTTTCAATTTCAATCAAACATCAATCTTTTCAAAGCAGAAAAGGAAATTTTCACATAGTTTCTCTTAATTTTTATGATTTTTAAATACTTCATCTTTGATTTACTTCAAGTTTACCATGATATACAGTATGAGAAGTGATTGAACATTGCTTTTTAGTTGCCTCAACACAACTTGCTAAATGATCCATTTTTTCACTTAATGGTGACAAGGCATCTGACTGTTGCAACTTGGTAATAAACCTCATCTACAGGAAATGGATATATTTTTTTCAATCTGAGCTCTAATGCCACTAGACTCACTGTGATTCCTCTACAGCATTTCTTATCCAATTCATTCCAGGTAGATCCTATACCAGTTCAATTACTGTGGGAAGATTTACCTGAAATGCTGAATGTCAGTTTTTTTATATCATAGATTTTCAAAAGTGGAGTTTGCAAGTTTAGGTAGATTGCATTTTTGTCCCCACTTATTCACCTCTCCCCACATTCATCCTCTTGCCAGTGGCATCCTGGACCTGGGGTTTGGCTACATAACTTGATTTTATTAACTGTATCTTAGCAAAAATGATGGTCTGCCAGTTGCAGGACTACATCTTGACAGTCTTTATGTTCCCACTCTCATTTTTTTAGCCTCTGTCATCACCACAGTCTGGCTAGATTTCTGACCCAAGAAGGATGAAAGGCAGATGAAGCAGAACTGCCTCATGTGACACAAAGACCTGCAGTGAAGAGCACAGCTGTCAGAGTCACAGGAGCCTGAAGCAGGTTTGCATGGCCGAGCCCAACGAACTTGCATGTATTGCTGTTTGAAGTCACTGAGCTTTGTGTTTGTTCTGCAGCTAACAGATGCATATATTATTTAAAATTTCTTTTTGCCTTTAAATTATTCCTAGAAGAGATGGGAAAGACGATGATTTACTCAGTCAGGTGGATATTAAAAGATCAACATTTTTAAATGATTTACCTGTATTGATTTAGATACACTTTTGTTAATTCATTTTAAAGATTATACCAGTTCATTGCATATTACAATTTATCCAATTTCCACTTGGCTCAGCGTTTATATTGTTAGTGATTATTAAAACAAAATATTATATAAGATATCTATGAGAACTTGGGCTGGGAGTTAGCTCAGTAAGGAGAGTGGTCCTCTGAGCACTTTGAGGCCTGGGGTTCAATCCCCAGCACAGAAAAAAATTGGAGAAGGACCTGGCATCCCACTTGTGAAACAATCAGCTATTGAAAACCCTATGAACAGCAGAGAAGCATTGACAGTGCCAGGCATGGCACAGTGTCAGGGAGTGTTTCATTCTATTGTACCTAGGGTCGCTGTGATTCGGACCTGGCTCAACTGCACCTAACAACAACATGAGAACCTGGGCGCTGCAATTATGGCTTAGTTTTTCAATCTTCTCAAATTCTTATAAAGTCAGAAAAACATCTAGTTAGCAACATCAAATCCATGGGCAACTTTTGAAAAAAAAAAAAAACCAAAAAAACCTTAGTGACAAGGTTTATTGGAACACTCCAAAATACAAATGAATAGGACCCAAACCAGCAGTAGCCACAAGATCTGTGCATGTGTGTGTGTGTGTTTGTGCATGTGTATGTGTTTTTGTGTGTATGTGTTGGGTGGGGTGGGGAGCCAGGCATCAGCGCAGGAGGAAATAAAATGAAGCAATGGGGGAAAAAATGGGAGTGAAGCAAGAGGAGCATACTCACAGCCAACTGGTTTTCACTGGAAAGCAGTGAGAGATAATCACTGCCAGAACAGAAGCTGGACAGGGTTTGGGCATACCCAAATATAGGTAAATTCACAGGTTTGCAGCAAGAAAATCCAAAGAGGTGAGGAAATTCTAGTCTTTACCAAGGCTTAATATTGACTTGTTGGGGCCCCATCCCCACACAGTGCCCCAAGGAGTAACTGCTGAGAGTGGAATAGAAATTTAAGTGGTGTAGGTAACATAGAGGAAGACAAGAGGATGTTGAGGTAAAAGTGAGGAAGACTTGGTAGAGCTAGGAATTTCAAAATGCAAGGAACTACAGGAAACAGAAAAGGGAATTCTGTGAAGTTAGAAAAACCTATCTGAAACAAAATTTCCTCAAAAAGTTCAAGAAAAATAATTTCACACAAAAATGAGCATCTCAAAAATATTAAGAGTGTATGACATATAAGTAAAAATAGAATAAAGAATGAAATATTACCTATATAATGTAAGGACCCCAGAAAAAATATTCACTAGGTAGATACATACATGTGTACATACATGCACAGAAAACAAGTAAATATTGAAACTATACAAATTATTTCAAAATGAGCTAAAAGGGATAACTCATACTCCGACTCATAGTGACCCTCATAGGGTTTTCAATGGCTGACTGTTTCAGGCTTGTCTTGGGAGTGGGTTGCCATGTCCTTCTCCCATTTTGCATTGCTGGGAATTGAACTTGGGACCTCAGACACTGCAGAGCAGCGCTCTACCAACTAAGCTAATTTCCAGCCCAAAAGGCATAAAGAAAATGACATAAGAAATAAACACATAGAAATACAAAATGAAATTAGATGTAAAAATACTCAGATATTAATCTATATTTTTTAAATACTCAGGAATATTTTGTACCTGTATAACAACATCTTGCAATACAGATGCTAGAATTTCATGAAAGTATATGCACTGCTGTAGGAAAAGATGTGGCAAAAGATCTCCTTAGAGTATTGAAAAACAAAGATGTCACATTGAAGACAAAGGTACGTCTGACTCATGCCATGGTATTTTCAGTCGCATCATATGGTTGTGAAAGCTGGACATTGAACAAGGGAGACAGAAAAAGAATTGATGCTTTTGAATTGTGGTGCTGGAGACATCTATTGAATATACCATGGAGTGCCAAAAGAACCAACAAATCTGTCCTAGAAAAAGTGCAACCAGAGTTCTCCTTGGAAGCAAGAATGGCCAGACTGCATCTTACATATTTTGGACATGTAGTCAGGAGAGATCAATCCCTGAGGTCAACACTAAAGAGGAAAACCCTCCACCAGATGGATTGACACAGTGTCTGCAACAATGGGCTTAAACATAAATAAGATGGTTTGCCTGGCACAGAATCAGCAAGTGTTTCCATCTGCTGTACATAGGGTCGCTATGAGTGGGACTTGACTCGACGGCACCTAACAACAACAACAACAACAACATATGCCTAGAGGTGCAATTACTTCAATGTGTACATATATCTTCAGATTTGCTAAATATTGCCAATTTGCTATCTAAAGTGGTTGTACTAATTTATATTCACATTAATATCTTAGGAGAATCAACAGTTCTTCATATATTTACCTACACTTTATTGTCACACTATTCCAGTTTTGTCAACTTATTGGCCATGAAATGGTATCAAAATAATTAAACTTTTCTTTGAGTGACTATAAATAAAGCTTAGCATTTTCAATATCATTTTAATGAAATTTTTGTTACTTACGTGTTCATAGCATTTATTTTCTTTTGGATTGGTTTCAAGTTGCTTACTAACTTGTAATAATTCTTTATATATTCTAGAAAATAATATTCTATGCATTTTTAGTATCTATTTCAAATTTAAGATATTTTTATAGTGTCTCTGATAACTTGCAATTTTAATGTGGTATATATTGACAAGTTTTATGTTTTGTGGTATTTTGTGTCTGTTTCTTTCCTAAACAATAAGAAAAATGTGTTTTATATATTATTATTATTATTATTATTATTATTATTATTATTATTATCGTCTGTTGTACTGGGGGTTGAACCCAGGGCCTCATGCCTGCATGCTTTGCAAGTGTTGGACCACTGAGATGCACCTCCAGGCCTTTTTTTTTTTTTTTTTTTTTACTTTTTGAGACAGGGCCTTGCTAAGTTATGCAGACTACCTCTGGCCTCAAACTTTCGATCCTCCAGCCTCCACCTCCTGAGCCACTGGGATTAGAGGCATGCACCACTGTGCCTGACTGTCTTATATATTCTTAACCATTTTATAAAATTTGCTTTTATATTTGAATTTTTCATCAATGAGCAACAGACTTTTAAGTAGAGTGCGAATTATAATTCTAATTTATGTTTGTTATATCAATCACGACATGGGCACCATTTTTCACTAACAATGGCATCTTTGTGCACACAAACACACATTTCTCTATGGTTTTACCTTGAAGTGGAGATACTTGAATTCACTATCAATTGCCAAATTGTTCTCCTAAAGAATTCTTCAAATTCACAATCTTTTCAGTACACTCTGAATTCTACTTGCCTTCAAAATGCTATCAAGCATCAATTTTGGAATACCAATAGAGATGTTTCAACAAACAGATACAGTATTAGAGGTGTTAACATGTTTATGCCAACAGATTTGGAAAGCAGCTACCTGGCCAATTGACTAGGAGTGATCCATATTTGTGCCTAATCTCAAAAAAGGGGATCCAACTGAATGTGGTAACTATCGGACAATATCATTAATATCACACATGAGCAAAATTTTACTAAAGATCATTCAAAAGCCACTGCTGCAGTATATAGACAGGGAATTGCCAGAAAATCAAGCAGGATTCAGAAGAGGGTGGGGAACCAGGGACATCATTGCTGATGTCAGGTGGATATTAGCTGAAAGCAGAGAATATCAGAAAGATGTCTATGTTTTATTGACTACACAAAGGCATTTGACTGTGTGGATCATAGCAAATTACGGTTAACACTTCAGAAAATGGGAAAACCAGAGCACTTAATTATACTCATGAGGAATCTGTACGTGAACCAGGAGGCAGTTGTTCTAATAGAATAAGGAAACACTGCCTGGTTTAAAGTTGAGAAAGGTGTGTGTCAGGGCTATATACTTTCTCCATATCTCTTCAATTTATATGCTGAGCAAATAATCTGAGAAGCTGGACTTTATGAGGAAGAACACAGCATCAGGATTGCAGGAAAACTCATTATCAACCTGCATTATGCAGATGACACAACTGCTTGCTGAAAGTGAAGAGGATTTAAAACATTTACTGATGAAGATCAAAATCATAGCCTTCAGTACGGGTTGTGACTAAACATCAACAAAACAAAAATCCTTACAACTGCATCAGCATGCAACTTAACAATAAATGGAGAAAAGACCGAGGTTGTCCAAGATTTTGTTTTGCTTGGCTCTATAATCAACACCCATTGAAATAGCAGTCAAGAAATCAAAAGAGACATTGCTCTGGGAAAAGCTGTGGCAAAAGATCTCTTTAGAGTACTGAAATGTAAAGATGTCACACTGAAGGCGAAGGTGTGCCTGATTCATGCCATGGTATTTTCAGTTGCATCACATGGTTGTGAAAGCTAGATATTGAACAATGAAGACAGCAGGAGAATTGATGCCTTTGAATTATGGTGCTGGAGACATCTATTGAATATACCATGGACGGCCAAAAGAACCAACGATCTGTTCTAGAAGAGCAACCAAAGTGCTCCTTGGAAGCAAGGATGGCCAGACTATGTCTAACATATTTCGGACATGTAGTCAGGAGAGACCAATCCTTGGAGAAAGACATCATGTTTAGGAGAGTGGCAGGTCAGCAAAAAAAAGGAAAACCCTCCACCAGATGGATTGACACAGTGTCTGCAACAACAGCCTTAAACATAAATAAGATCAGGTGCCCAGCACAAAATCAGGAAGTGTTTCGATCTGCTGTACATAGGGTTGCTATGAGTCAGACCTGACTAGAGGGCACTTAACAACAATAACAACAATAATGAGTGTTGTATCAAAGTCATTTTTTTCTTTCAATTTGTTTCTTTCATACATATTACATGATTATTTGTTCAGCTGGATGGTCCATTTTATAAGTTTACATGAATTTGCAAATTCCAGATAATTGCTTTCATAATATCTATATTTCTTCCAAATGATATATTAATGATTCTTTTCCCTGATTGTTACCCTATATATAAGACATTATTTTAAAGAAAATCAAGGAAATGCAATTTATAATTATTTATCTGAATTTCTCATCTCCAAGCTGTAAATATTCATAACATTAATATTTGACCCCTCTGGGAGCAATTGGCAATTTTAAAAGTTCTAACATGTATTCTTGACAAACATTTAAAGCTCAAAATATAGTTTCCCATAACTTCACATAATATAAGTAGTACAATTTTCTTTTTGTGCCTATGAGTATCTTCCAGTTTCTTATTTAGCTATTATGTCATGTTTCATCAAAAACACTTGCATATTTATATTAACATTCTGTTTACCCCTTAGATTATTCATGCCTGAGTGGAGTGTCAGCTGCAGAAATAGGAGATTTAATGAGTTTCATGGGGATACCTCATTCCAAGAACAAAAACTGGAAAAAGAATAAAACACAAGAGCCTGCATACTAATATGCCCCCTTGTTAGAACTGATCTTGGAAGCACAAGATGATAGAGAGTCCTCACACAATACACATCTCCTTTACAGGGGCCTTTACCTCCAATTTGATTTTCTTTGTAATGAGTCAGTCTCCCATAGTCACTGCATAAATACTAAATATGTAAACCACAAATGCCCAAAGGGAAAGGTTAACGTTACTGTACCCTGAATACTGCATTACTCTGCACCTGCTCACATGTTCTTTTAAACTACTGCTTTTTTCTTCTGATTGTTTTATTTTTTAAAAAACATTATTGTTGCTTGTAATAGAAATAGAATTCTATAAAAATAAGCATTTATCATATTAGTATTCTACACAGACCTTCTGTTTCTTTGAGAGGGATTAATTTACTTTGGTGAAGATAATGCATTATAAAGCACCTTTTTTACATATTTAATATATGCTATGTAGTGCCAGTCTATTGGGAAAGCAAGCACAGTTAATTTAAGAGTGAAATTTAAAGTTGATTGAAGCATATGAAAAAGAGTACTAAAGCAATTATTCCTGATTTTAAGATTAAAATTTTCAATATGTATATAAATTAAAAGATTTTAGATCTGTATAATTCAGATACATTGCATTATGTACTATCTGTGTGTGTATGCATGCAAACGTGCATGCATGCAGCAAAATAACATGGCATTATAATCATTGAATTCTAACATTAATGAAAATTTTACTTTTAAATTTTACAGAAAACAAATTAAGGAGAGACCTCCAAACCACACTAAACCTCTTAGGTGAAGTTTTTGAAGCAATATTTTTCAATGACATTTAGGAGAATTTTATTAGCTTGTCTAAAACACATAGGGAAATATTGTTTGTTTTCATTTTAAACCTCACTTTGAGCTATATGCAGCACTTTCAGATGGATGGTCTTTATATTTCCTGATTTTCTCAGGTTTCAAAGAGAATAAGTTTGTCATTAGAAAGTGCCAACTTTCCTACACATAAAAGAATACTCTGATGTGATGCTCCAATAGTGATAATGAGAAAGGAGATAGGCAAGAGGAATGAATGGGAATGAACATCAAAGCCATGGCTAATTTTATGTAAGACACTTTACATATATTATTCATATTATTATTGACATTAACATTGTCTGATGTAATTCATGCACTTATTTCACAAAAAAAGCATTCTGTTTTGGAAAATGACAAAAGAGAAAATAGCAAGTTGCCTAATTTGTATGGTTAATAGTTGCCAGAGTCAAGATCCAGACTTTATATATTCTATGACTACAAACACAAAATCTTTTCCAACAGACCACTCATCAGAAAAATAAACAGGGAATTTTGACTGAGTGATTAAATATGAAAATGTGTGCAATACAACTATGAATCTGCTTTGAATGTTGTTTAGAAGAATGGATATATTGCCAATATCATTTTCAGAGGAACTCAATTGACCAGAGAATTTAAAAATATTAGACATTACTGACTGGCCCTATAATATATAGAATTTATAAAATTTTTATGTGATTTGCATAACAATTATTGAGGGTTTATTTTCTGCCAGCCATGGTTCTATTATTATATTTCATCTGTTCAACAAGCAGGTAAGGAGGATATTACTAGCTATTTTTTATGGTAGAGTATGTTTTATGCATTCAGAGGCTCTAGATTTGATCCCTGGCACCATAAAAACAGGAGAAGGAAGTAGCAATCCATTCCCGAAGCAAGCCTGAAAAAAAAAATAATAAACCATTGAATAACTTATGAGGGTCATTATGAAGTCAGATCCTACTCAACAGCATGTGCAACAACAAGAATCTTTATAGAAAATGATTCTGTGCTTCACAGATAATTAATATCATAGTCTTCAGACTGATCAGAATTTAAAGGTTTCCAAACTTTTAATCACCTGAGTAATTTACATCCTTCTCCAAGTATATTGTTCAATACACCACCCTCAAGAGCCCAACAGTGACTCCAAGTTATAGAAAAGGAACAATTATTTTGATTATTCATGCTTTCAAAATTATCCTTTTAAATACAGAGTAACCTAAGTACTTAGATTCTAAAATATCCAAATTATTATCTAAAGCCTTTCACTTTTGTCCAAATACAAAAAAAGAAAATATCAAAATATTTTCAACCAAAGAAATACTTCAAAAGTCTTTGAATATGCTGATAGCAAATGGTATAGTGTTTCCTATCATGATGTAGGAAGACCATATTTCTTACCAATTAAATACCATGGCTCTGAAAGTGCAGAATTCTAGAATCTAAACCTTAGTTCTAGAAGTTATTTTCTTAGGCAATCGCATAACACTTCTGAATCATATTTTCTTCATGTGTATATTGAGGATGACACATCTATGGATCATTTAGAATACTTGGTTATGAGTCTCACAAAATTCTACTGAAAACAAATTTATCCAAAATACACTGGATCGTGTAAATAAAGAATTAATATGTGTCAAGAAAGCTTTGATCACAGATCTGGCTCCATTTTTCTACAGATTTGTGCTAATACTGGCTGACTTCAGGGTAGCAAAATGGCTGTAGCAGCTGTGAGCCTCTCATAGCATTCCTTCCAGAGTAAAAGAGGCCTACTCTCCCTCAGCCATCAAATAAAAACCACCAGTTTTCATCCAGATTTAACTATTAAGAGGTATGTGCCCACTTAAAAAAATTCAGTGACAGAAAGGAGAGGGAGTGATCTTGTTGCTTTGAACCAAAGTATGGATCAGGGAATAGGTACAGCCTTAAAACTCAGAGAGCCTTTATATGGTGAAGGGGCTGGGATGGAGGCTGGGATGCTAAAATCAATGTTCCCAGCAGCCTGAATAGAGTGGTTGTAGAATTGAAAGCAGTAATATATGCAATGCATCTAGAGACTCTGATACAAGAAAAAACATATAAATGTTACATAATATTCCTCTAATATTTTTATTTCATTTGCATTTCATTTGATGATTTTATTAGCACCAATCTTAAATCTAGAAAGCAAGATTTTATATATGTATTAGAAATGTTTTTAGGATATTTATTCAACAAAACTAAATTAAACTTGTTATTTTATGTCCTGAATTTGGCTTACACAGAGAGACAAATTATACATCTTGTTTCCACCAATACTTTTATTCATCCTCATTATGTTTCCATGAAAAAATTTTTATAAATCAGTCATTCAGCAGCGGTTGATTTGGTAATATAAATTATAGTAATTCCATGAACTGGTCCATTGGTTCTCAAGCTATATGTGTTCATGATATCCTTCCAGTGAAACGATTTTGGGATGATTATTTACAAGGATTTAAAAGAAAATGAATGACTTTCTTAAAAGTACATTTCAGAAAATTGAAGAGAAGTCTTTTGTTCACAGATACTCAACTATCCACTTAAGAACCGAGCTACTGTATAGTTTTATTTTCTATTCTGAGAACACTCTCAGGAACTTGAAAGACAAAATTTCACATCTTTTGATGAACATGTCATTCTTCTCCATTTTTCCTTTTCCACTTGACACCTTGTTTTTTCAGGAGGTTCTGTGTCACTTCACCCCACCCTCCTTTCTATAATGATAATAAGAGTTAATACACACTGTGCCTATTATTTGTCAGAGACTACCTTAAGTCTTTTATATGTATTACCTCTATTAATCTTGATGTTGACATTTCTTGTGAGGAATTTTTATGGTCCTTTATTTAACAGCATACATTATTGTGAAAGCTTGAGGAAGCTCATCTTTTACAGCAATTTATGCTTCAAGCGTTATTTTATAGTTTAAATAAATCGCTAAAAGAAAAATGCTTATATTATCACCTCCTCTCTCTCTCTCTCTCTCTCTCTCTCTGTGTGTGTCTGTCTGTCTGTCTCTCTCTCTCTTTCTCTCTCTCTCTCTCTCTCTCTCTGCTATGCCTATACATCTGTAACTCTTCAATTAGCATGAATTCCAATGTGTAGAATTCCCACATCTCCTGAGTTTAATGCTTCAGATTTATTTACACACAAAGATTGATTATCTGTCTCAGAATCATAGCTTCAGGTTCCTGGAAAAGAAAATCTGCTTGTGTGAGCTAGGGTTAAATGTTCATGAGTAGTTAACTAAGAAGAAAAAGAATCTCATAGTTTAAATAAAGGACAAAGTACATTCTGATTGGTTTCCTATTAGTGATAAGGTCTCTGAAAAGAAGGAAGCAATATTATATTGGTGCTTAGGAAGATTGGAGGAATATGAAACTTGCAGGTATTAGCATATTTTGGATAAGGAGTAAAAAGGAACATTAGAGGCACAGTTCCCCACCTTTATGTCAGAGGACCTGAGTATGTTCTTTAGTAATGAACTTGGTAAATTAATGAATAATTTATAGTTTATTATGTAATTATAATTTTTTGATGGTGTGAGTTGAATTATTTAATTTCTCATCATTTGAAAAATAATGCTTCCTACTGTTATTATTGGGGCTGGGATTTAGCTCAGTGGGTAGAGCACTGCGCTGCAGTCTCTGAGGTCCCGAGTTCAATTCCCAGCACCACAAAAATGGGAGAAGGACCTGGCAATCCACTCCCAAGGCAATCCCGAAACAGCCATTGAAAACCCTATGAGGGTCGCTATGAGTCAGATACCGACTCGACAGCACCTAACAACAACAACAACAACTGTTATTATTAAGTTATATCAAGATATGGACTTCCATTGGAAATTTTTCTTCAGCTTCTTATATTCTGAAAGGGTAGACCACATAAATTGTCACCCTTATAGACTACCACAGCAGTAAGACATTGTCTTATGCAAGTATTCTGTCATAATAATTATTTTGAAAAATTCACTACATACAAACACATGAAAGAAAATAAAAATAAACAACCTAAGGGCTCTAACTCAGAAGTGCAATAATCAGTTTCTAGGACAAAATGTCTGTCAAAGTTCTTTCATGTTTTTCAATAGAGTAACTTGTACTATAATGGAATTCTCTGGTCGTCTTGTCTTGTTACATGTTATGGTTTGGATATAAAATGTCCCCCAAAACTTTATGTGTTTGAATGCTTCATCCCCAGCTGATGGCACATTTTGGCAGGTTGTGGAACCTTTAGGAGGTGAGAATGGCTGGTGGAAGTAGGCTGCTGGGGAAAGACTTTTTGTAGGCCCTCAATTCTGACTCATTCTCTCTGCTTTCTGGTCTGTTGTTGTTGTTGTTGTTAGGTGCCGTCAAGTCGGTATCCGACTCATAGCGACCCTCATAGGGTTTTCAATGGCTGACTGTTCCGGGATTGCCTTGGGAGTGGATTGCCAGGCCCTGCTCCCATTTTTGCAGTGCTGGGAATTGAACTCAGGACCTCAGAGACTGCAGCACAGTGCTCTACCCACTGAGCCAAATCCCAGCCCTTCTGGTCTGTAGTGACATGAAAAGCTCTCCTCCAGCGCAAGTTCCTGACAAGATGAACAGAGCTGCTATGCCATGCTATCCCCACCACCAAAGAAGGAAATACCCTGAAATTTTGAACCAAAACAAACAATTCCTCCCTGAAGTTGTTTCTGTCAGGTGTTTTGGGTACAGTAACCCAAAAGTAAGTAATAGAGCATGTTTGACTCTTCACTCTGCAGACGAGCACAATAGTTTCTCTTGAAGAAATGAAGAATTACAGATGTCCTTACAGTATGCCAACTAGTAAGTAGCTGTAATGTGTTTTGAATATTAATTCTGAATCATCAAATCAAACTCAATTTCAAGTCAAAAATCTGAATCATAATTCATATGCAGGTTATTTTATGCAGGAAAATGTATGAAGATAACAGTAGTTATTAGTCTTTCAATTTTAACAAGTATCCATGTAATGATATCTCGTTACAGTTTCGATTTGCATTTCCCTGAAAACTAACCATGTTGAACATGATTTCATATATTTTAGCCTCCTGAACCTCCTTGTTTCTTCAATGCTGTTGTCTTTTTTCCATATTATATAATTGAGATGTATCTTTTTATTATTTGTTAATTTTTTAAATTTTATTGATAGTTTATTGAATAAGATATATATTCTGGAGATGATTTCTCTGATGCATATATGTGAGGAAATTATCTTTTTTGCCAGTGAATGGCTTATCTTTTCACTTACATCATAGTGTCCTTTGTGGAACATATATTCTTAATTCCAAATATATATATATATATATATTTTCTTTTTAGCCTGCTCTTTGAGAACTGTTTCAGAGATATTTGCATGCTGCAAGCACATATAAACATTCCATACCTTTTTCTTGATGTTGTATTATTTTACTTTTAATAGTTAGGTCTATGATCCATCTCAAATTAGTCTTTAGGTATCAAAATTAATATTATTACTTATGAATATCCAATTGACCTAGCACCATTTATTGAAAAGACCTTTCCGATCACAACAAATTCTGGTGGCATTCTAACAGAACAGAAGAATATATGTATATGGGGTTCCGCTTCTGGACTCTATTGTTTTCCTTCAATTTATATGTCTGTCTTCAAACCAAGTTCATATATCCACAATTAATGTAGCTTTATGTGTTGAAATGTGATAGTATAAGTAATATGATTTTATTCTTCTTTATAATTTCCTTGACTCACATAAATCCTTTGCATTTTCTTACAAACTTTAGAATTAATTGTTAATTACCATTTAAAAAAAGTTACATGGATTTTGATTTGTACTTCTTTGTGTGTGTGTGTGTGTGTGTGTGTGTGTGTGTGTGTGGTACTGGGGGTTGAACACAGGGCCTTGTGCTTGCATGCTCTGCAAGTGCTGGACCACTGAGTTGCACCCTCAGCCCATTTTTTTACTTTTTGAGACAGGGTCTCACTAAGTTACGCAGATTGCCTCTGGTCTCAAATTTGCGATCCTCCTGCCTCCACCTCCCAAACCGCTGGGATTACAGGCATGATGCCACTGCGCTCGGCTTGATTTGTACTTCTATAAATCAATTTTGGTGGGGTTTTAAGTCTTTAAGTAGTGTTTCAATTTTCTATTGCTGTGAAACAAATTACTTGGATAGAAAATTAAAACAATACTCATCTGTTATCCCACAGTTTCTATAGTCAGAAGTCTATAATTATCTAGATTCTATGCCCAGGACTCACAAGGCTGCAGTCAACTGACAGCAAGCTAGAGTCTTAGCTAAGCATCAGGATTCTATTGTCAGTATCTGTTCCTTGAATGCATAGAACTCTTGGAACTTTCAAGATTAGGAGAGGAGAGAATCTCAGACCGGATTCTCTGGGATCAAAATCATATTTAAAGGACTCACCTGATTAGTCAAAGTAATGGTCCCTTTGTTAAACTAATTACAGGCTTTAATTATGTCTGCAAAATTCCTCCACCTTGCCATATAATGTGATATAAGCCTATCAATGATATCCATCACTTTTGCTATATTCTGATGATTACAAACAAGGCAAAGGTTCTGCCCACAGTCAAAAGCAAGACATTATGCAAGGGTATGAATCATGAGGGCTCATTTTACCATTCTGCCCACTACAAAGTAGGGAGCTTCCCAATGCAAGAACATGGTGTTCTCTCTGTTTATGCCATTTTAAACTTCTCTCCACTATAGCTTATAATTTGTATTGTAGAGGTCTAGCATGTCTATTGAACTATTTATTCTTAGAAATTTGATTTTTGTGGTACTATAAATGATATTTTGCCTGCAGCCATAGCTCTGTGGCATCCCATCCCGTCAGATCTCAGAAGCTAAGCAGGGTCAGGCCTGGTTAGTACCTGGATGGGAGACTGCCTGGGAACACCAGAAGGTGTAGGCTTGGGAGAAGGACCTGGCAACCACCCTCCCAAAAAATCAATCTGCCATTGAAAACCCTATGAACATCAGAGAAGCACTGACAATAGTGTTTCCCCTGTTGTACAAAGGGTTGCTATGAGTAAGATACCGACTCAATGGCACCTAACAACAACAACAACGTAATGATATTTTAGAATTATTTTCTAATTCTGCTTTTAGCATTGTTGTTGTTGTTGTTGTTAACATGTTGTTGTTAAGTGCTGTAAAGTCATTGTCTGACTCACACCAACTCACAGTTCAACAGGCAAAACACTATAGTCAGTGCATCTCTGCTAGTCATAGGATTTTCAATGGCTGATTGTTTTCTGGGAGTGGGCTGCTGGGTCCTTCTCCCAAGCCTACAGCATGTGATGTTCCCAGGTGCTCTCCCATCCAAGAACTAATCAAGCCTGACCCTGCTTAGCTTCCAAGATCTGACAGGATCGGATATCACAGTATAGCTGCAGGTGTAGTTAGATAGAGAGATACAATTTACTTTTATATATGAACTTTGAATTTAGCATCCTTGCTAAATTATTCTCTAATATCTTATGTGTAAATATTAATAGATTTTATGTATACATAATCATGTTATCTGTTTCACCTCTTCACCCAGTCTTTATATTTTTTCATGTTATTTGCACTGTCTAGACCCTACAATACAATGTTTGATAAAAGTGGCAATAGTGGCATCGTTAGGCCTGCTGTGACAGTTCATTCCTGTAATCCCAGCCATTCAGGAGGCTGAGGCAGGAAGATTGTGAGCTCCAGGCCAGACACAGTCTGTGTAACTTAGCAATATCCAGTCTCAAAACAAGAAATGAATTGGAGGTTCATCTCCATGGTAGAGTGCTTGCAAAGTATAAGCAAGGCCATGGGTTCAGTCCTTCAGTCCTGGGGAAAAAAAGTAATGGTGTCCTTTTTTCTTTCAGATCTAAAAGGAATGTGATGAATATTTTACTATTAAGTATGATTTTAACTCTGAGTTATCTGATAACTATCCTTTACTCAATTTTAGATGCTCCTTTTATTGCTAACTTTGGGAAAAATATTTTTTATCATTAATGAATGTTGAATGCTGTCAAACTATATCTATAGAGATTATTATATAATTTTATTTTTATTCTCTTGATGTGGTTAATTGTATTAATACATTTTCTAATATTAAATCAAATCTCCTTTCCTGAAATAAATCCTTCTTTGTTGTGATAATGCATCGTATATTTTATATATCACTTCATTGACTTGCCAATATTTTTAGGAGTTTTACATTCATGTCAGGGAAAATATTGGCCTGCAGTATTTCTTTCTTCTATAGTTCTTGTCAGGCTTTAGTACCAGATTTATTTTGGCTTCATGAATGTATTTCTTCTTTTTTAATGCCTTGGAAATTTGTTTGTAGGCTGACATTATTTCTGCCTTCTATAATGAAAGTAGTTTTTCAGTAAAGTCTGTATTTTATTTTTTGTGGATATGTATTTTTAAGCAGTTTATTGAGCTGTAATTGATGTCCAATAAACTGTACATATTTACTATATACTAATTGATGAGACTGGGCATATGCACATACTGTAAATCATTCCATAGTCAAAGAAATAGACGTATCCGTCACTTCCAAAAGTATCACTCTGTTCCGGCATTTGAGTGTGTGTGTGTCTGTGTGCATGTGTGTGTGTCTATAGTTTTTCTTTTGTGGTAAGAATACCTGAGATCTACTCTCTAAAACATTGAGGATTTTAAATTATGTATTCAAATCCTTGAATAATATAAGACAGTTTAGACAGGCGTTTTCTTTCTTTTTTTTTTTTTTTTGACAAATTATCTTTCTTGAGGAAAATTCCCTGTTTTTTATCTTGTTTTCAATATTACATGTAATCCAAAATCTCCCTTCAAGTAATCTAATTATTACTCATTCCTCTATGTTCTCATTTTCCCAACTCTCAAACCCATCTACCAATGAGAAAGTAAATTGATTACTCACATAGTTTCCCTTGTTATAAACACTGAACCATAACCAACACTCAAAGTTTTTTGTTTTTTTCAATCATTATTTTTCAGAGCTGTGGCTCAAACTCAGGTAAGTACTCTACCACTAAGCAACATTCCCAGCCCTAATTCTTTTTCTAAAAATATTTTGCTTCTATAAATTTTCCTAGTGAAGTTTCAGTAACTGAAACAAGCATTAGAAAATATTTGTAAGGACTAAAGATTCTTTTTCTCATGTTACTCCATTGACTGCAGTCTAGTCACCACTTGGCCATTTTAATAATTCCTCGATCAGTTATCAATGTGGCATAATGTGAGTATGCATCACAATGAAAGTTAAAATTAGTTTTTCTGTGTTTTCATTATGTTAAAACATTCTAATCCAATGTGAAAAATTCAAATCCAAGTTAACCATTTGGATTTTGGTAGCTTTTATCTAAATAACTAACTAAATAACTAACTATGCTGTTGTTGTTAGATGCTGTTGAGTCAGATCCAACTCATAGTCAGAACCCTCCCAGGGTTTTCAATGGCTGATTCCAGGTTGTTATTGGACGTGGACTGGTGCATCCTTTTCCACTTTTGCAGTGCTGAGCATCAAACCTGGGTCCTCAAAGAGTGCAGAGCAGGGGCTCTGTCAACTGAGCTGAACCCCAGCCCAACTAACTAAATAACTATGTGTATATTGTTGTTGTTAGGTGGCTTCTCTGCTATTCATAGGGTTTCCAATGGCTGACCGTTTTTTGGGAGTGGGTTGTCAGGTCCTTCATATATGTGTGTGTGTGTGTGTGTGTGTGTGTGTGTGTGTGTGTGTGTGTGTGTGTGTGTGTGTTTGTGTCTGTGTGTGTATAAATTTATTTTACCTTTATATAAATGTGTGTGTATGTGTAACATGTATGTATCCCCCACATGTCAGTCATATGGCCAAAATGTGGGGGATTTGTGTTGCTATGATGCTAAAATTATGCAACTGGTATTACAAATAACAGTAGGGTCACCCATGGTGGACAGGATTCAACTGAGCTTTCAGACTAAGACAGACTAGGGAGCAGGACATGGTAGTCCACTGGAAAAAAAAAAACAGCCATTGAAAACCCTATGAATAGCAGAGAAACACTGTCAGTTATAGTGCTGGAAAATGAGTGTCCCAGGTTGGAAGGAACTCAACAGATGACTGGGGAAGAGTTTCATACACAAAATAGAGTCTACCTTAGTGTCAGAAATGGAGGAAATTCCCAGAGACACCATAAGATGATGTAGTATGACTCAAAATGAGGAGGAACAACTGTAAATGTCTAATAATAATTGGAATAGGGACTGTGGGTAGTATCAATCTAGGAAAACTAGAAATCATTAAAAGGGAAATAGAGCACATAACCATCAACATTCTAGCCATCAGTGAGCTAAAATGGACTGGCATGGTCCATTTTGAATCAGATAATCCCATAGTCTACTATGCTGCTAATGACAAATTGAAGAGAAATGGGGTTGTATTCGTCATCAAAAAAGACATTGCAAGATCTTTCCTGAAGTACAATGCTATCAGTGATAGAATAATATCTTAAAGGAAGGCCAAGTAAAATGATTATTATTCAAACTTACCCATGAACCACTAAAGATACAAATGAAGATAGGGAAGATTTTTACCAGCTCCTACAATCTTAAATAGATCAAACATGCAATCAGAATATACTGATAATTACTGGTGAATGAAATGCAAACGTTGGAAAAAAAAGATAGGCTCAGTAGTTGGAAAATATGGCCTTAGTGGCAAAAATGATGCTGGAAATCTCATGAAAGAATTTTGTCAGAACAGTAACCTTTTCATTGCAAATATATTTTTTCACCAACATAAGCAGTGAGTATACACATGGAATTTACCAGTTAAAACATACAGGAGTCAAATTGACTACATTTGTAGAAAGAGATGATGGCAAATCTTAATATCAAAAGTCAGAACAAGACCAGATATTGACTGTGGTTCAGACTATCAATTCCTCTTATGAAAGTTCAAATGAAATTGAAGAAAATTAGAACAAGAGTACCAGAGCCAAGGTATGACTTTGAGTATGTTCCACTTGAGTTCAAAGACCACCTCAAGAACAGATATGATGCATTAGATGCTAATGATTGAAGACCAGATGAGTACTGGTAGGACATCAATGACATCACTCATGAGGAAAGCAAAAGGTTATTAAAAAGACAGGAAAAAAGAAAACATCAAATTATTGTGTCAAAAGAGACTCTGAAACAGACCCTTGAACATCACATAACTAAAGGAAAAGAAAGACATGGTGAAGTTAAAGAACTAAGCAGAAGATTTTAATGGGCAGCTTGAAAAGACAACATCAAATATTATAATGACATGTGCAAAGAACTGATGATAGAAAACAAAAAGGGAAGAACATGCTCAGTTTTTCTCAAACTTAAAAGAATTGAAAAAATTCAAGCCTTGAATGGCAATAGTGAAGGATTCTACAGGGAAAATATTAAATGATGCAGGAAACATCAAAAGAAGATGGAAGGAATACACAGAGTCATTGTACCAAAAACAATTGTTTGGTGCGCAACCATTTCAAGAGGTTGCATATGATCAGAAACTAAAGATACTGAAGGCTGAAGTGGAAGCTAGTTGAAGGAATTGGTGGACCACAAGGCTCTAAGAACTGATGGAATACCACTAGAAATGTTTCAACAAACGATGCAGCACTGGAGTTGCTCACAGGTTTATGACCAGAGATTTGAATGAAGAACAGCTCCCTGGCCAACTGACTAGAAGAGATCTATTTTTCTGCCTATTCCCAAGAAAGGGGATCCAATCTATTGTGAAATTATTGAGTGATATCAATATTATCACATGCAAGTAAAATTTTGCTAAAGATCAATCAAAAGCAACTGCAGGAGTACATAGACAGGGAACTGCTGGAAAATCAAGCCAGATTCAGAAGATATTGTGGAACCAAGGACATACATGATAACTAATGTTAGATGGATATTAGTCAAAGCAGAGAATAACAAAAAGATGTCTATCTATGTTTTATTGACTAGGCAAAGGCATTTGACTGTGAGGATCATAATAAATTGTGGATAGCATTGCAAAGAATTGGAATATCAGAACACTTCATTGTATTCATGAAGAATCTGTACATGAACAAGGAGGCAGTCATCCAAACCAAATAAGAAAACAGTGCCAGGTTTAAAGTCAAGAAAGTTGTGCATCAGGGCTGTATCCTTATTCCATAATTCTTTGATCTCTATGCTGAGCAAATAAACTAAGGAGCTGAACTTTATGAAGAAGAAAGTACCAACATGTTTGGAGGAAGTTTAATTTACAACCTCCATTATGCAGATGACACAACTCTGCTGCTGAAGATGAATAGGATTGGAAACATTTGCTGATGAAGATCAAAGAATATAGCCTTCAATATAGATTGTGCCTCGGCATCAACAAAGCAAAAATCCTTACAACTGGTTCAGTATACAACTTCATGATAAATGGAGAAAAGAATGAGGTTGTCCAAGATTTTACTTTACATGGTCCTATAGTCAACACCTGTGGAAGCAGCAGTCAAGAAATCAAATGACGCATTAATTAGGGAACACTGTTGTAAAAGATCTCTTTAAAGTGTTGAAACATAAAGATTTCACATTGAAGACAATGGTGTGCCTGACTCATGCCATGGTATTTTCAGTTGCATCATATGATTATGAAAGCTAGACACTAAAAGCCGGGCGCGGTGGTGCACACCTGTAATCCCAGAGTCTTGGGAGGCAGAGGCAGGAGGATCACAAGTTCGAGACCAGAGGCAGTTTGAGTAACTTAGCAAGACCCTGTCTCAAAAAGAAAAGAAAAGAAAAAAAGGACTTGGGGTAAAGCTCAGTGGTCCACCACTTGCAAAGCATGCAGGAGTGAGGCCCTGGGTTCAACCTCCAGTACTGGAAAAAAAAGAAAAAAAAAGAGCTAGACACTGAAAAAGGGAGAGAGAATTGATGCTTTTGAATTATGGTGTTGTAGGTGAATATTGAATATATCATGGACTGTCAAAAGAACCAAAAGACCTATCCTAGGAGCAATGCTACTAGAGTGCTCCTTGGAAGCAAGGATGGGTAAATTGTGTCTTACCTAATTTGGACATGTTGTTTTTTGGGGGAGTGGGCTACCAGGTCCTTCTGCCATTTTTCTGCAGTGCTAGGGATAGAACCCAGGGCCTCAAAGAGTGTAGAGTGGCACTCTACCAACTGAGCTAAACCCCAGAAATAGGCTTTAAACAAAGCAATCTGGTTCCTAAGTCCATTTTTTTAACTGACAGTACTACTCCTAAAATGTGGATAAAACTGCCACAAAATTATGAGCCCAGAAATCATTTCTATTATTTTCATCACTGTATGCTGAGAATGCAGACCAAGGCTGAGTACATTGTACATACAGAGTAGTTGTTATGGAATAAATAAATTAATGCTCATGAAGATTTTCCTCTAGAGAAGATACATGGTAAAATAAAATCTATAATAGACATTTTTTAAAGTGTTGTGGAAAATCTCAGGATTTAACTTTGACTAATAGAATTGGGACAGATTTTATGAAGGAGTAACATGTGAGCAGTGTTTAAAAGATGTTAGCTACAAAAATGTTCCTGCTGTGGAAAACAGCATTTTTGAAAAGCTCTGGGTCTTGAAATAGTTAGGTCCTACAGCTGAGTGGTAGTGAAATAAAATAGGAATGAGAAAACTGGAAAGACCTCCTGGAATGGGCCTGTGAAGGGAGATGTATGTCAGTATCAGGAGCCTTTATTTAATCTTCTGGGCAATGGAAAAGAACAGGTTTTTCTTCTTCCCTTCTGTCCCAGTTTGAATGTACAGTAGTCTCCCTTTACCCATGTGGGATAATTCCAAGACCCCTCCCCTCCACAGATGCCTGAAACTTCAAATAATAAAAAACTCTGTATGGTATGTTATTTCTCATACATACACACCTGTAATATAGTTTAATTTATAAATTAGAGGTATACTAAAAGATTAATAACATTGATGATAAAATAGAAAAATTATAACAATATACTACAGAAAGTTATTTAAAACATGAACTTTTCATCTAATATTTTTTTACCATGATTGGTCACAAGTAGCTAAGGGGAGGACTTTAGAAGAGCTTTGAAGTCTTCCAATTCCTGAGTGTGTATTTATTTCCTTAAAGAGACTCCCAACTATATCTCAGCTGGATTTAGTAAAATATCAGTCATTGTTGTTGTTGTTTATTGTTAGGTGCCATCAAATAGGGTCTGACTCATAGCAACCCTATGTACAACAGAATGAAAAACTCCCCGACACTGTGTCATGCCTGGCACTATTGTCTGTGTTTCTCTGCTATTCATAGGGTTTTCAATACCTGATTGATTCAGGATTGTTTTGGCAATGAGCTGACAAGTACCTTGCCTGTTGGTTTTGTTGTTGTTATTGTTGTTGTTGTTATTATTATTATCGTTTGGCGGTGCTGGGGATCAAACCTAGGGCATCAGATACCACAGAGCAGCACTCTACCAACTAAGCTAAATCTCAGCCCAACAATATATTTTGGATATTAAACCAATGTAACAAAATATTAAGGCAAACCTTTACAAGGTCAAGGGAAATAACCACAAATTTAACTCTCTGTTAGAAAAGTAATAATAAACACTTTCAGGCAAAGATAACAGAATAAACAGTTTCTACAATTTCCCATACAATGTCCAACATGCAGTAAAAAGTACTAGACTTCAAAGAAGCAGCAAAAAACTACTCAGTATCATTGAATTTAACAATGTAATAGAAAAAACCTTGACATGGTAAAAATATTGGAAATATCAGACAAGGGCTTTAAAGGAGCTATGAATAGATAGATAGATAGATAGATAGATAGATAGATAGATAGATAGATAGATAGATAGAGGATAAATAAAATATGTCATGTATATATGTTCTATGTGCTTACTAACAGATGGGAGACAACAGGAGAGAGCTTCGGTGAATTTGAAAATAGATCAATCAAATTTATCCATTCTGAAAGTAGACAATAAGATTTGAAAATAAATTGAAGAGAGACTCAGTGAACTGTGATAAATACTAAGTCTGACATACATTCCATTCTAGAATGAAATTCTAAAAAGAGAGGAGAGGAAGAATAAGGCAGAAAAAAGATTTGGAAAATTTTGTGAAAAATTTGACAAAACACAAGAACCTCAGGATAAGTACAAAGACAATACACTTAGAGACATAATAACCAATTTACAATGATTATCAATGATAAAGAGCATATGTTAACTAGCAAGAAGGAAAAAGATGTATTACATTCATGGAAACAGTAATATTAATTGTGTGAAGTAATTTCTTATCAGGATAAAAAACAGAGAATAGATTAAATGACATGTTCAATAAACTAAAAGAAATCAGAATTTTATGTTGAGAAAATACCTGCAGCCATATCACCCTAGCACCTGATCCCACCTGATCTCCCCGGGTAAGCAGTGTCAGCCTGGTTAGTCTTTAAATAAGAGACCACATAGGAATAACAGGTTCTCCAGGCTAGGGAGAAGGACCTGGCATTTATTTTTTTTCAGTACTGGAATTTAAACCCAGGGCCTAGCTCTTGTATGCTTTGCAAGTGCTGTATCAATGAGCTGCAGCCCCAGCCCATTTTTTCACTTTTTGAGACAGGGTCTCACTAAGTTAGACAGACTGCCTCTGGTATCGAACTTGCTATCCTCCTGTCTCTGCTTCCCAAGTAGCTAGCACTATAGGCACATGCCACTGTGCCCGGCTTAATGATTTTTTATATAAGCTAAAACTAAGGTAGTTTACCTCAGATATGTGTGTTATAAGAACTACAGAAAACTCTAAATTATAAAATAGGATTGGGTAGACTGTTCTCACTATTTCATCCATTCCTCTCATTTCATGTCAGAGTACTTCACACAAAGCAGATAACCAATAAATATTTCTTCAGATCAATGTTTCAATTTATTAAATTTCTTCCTTTTTTAAACTCTTTTCCTTTTATTGGTAAATGTTGGTAGGGTAAACAGTAACACAGCATTTGCTTTTTCCATTGTGCAACTATTACATCACTTTTGGTTATATTTTCATCAATTTACAAAGTTTATGGAACATTTTGATTAATAGGTAGTAAAACTTGTATGCATTTATGGGTTACAGTCCCCTATTTTTCCTAGGTACTCAGGAAGTTGCATCATTTACATTGAGATTATCCTTGCCCCCTTTATCGCTTTAATCAGATATATAAAAATGAACAACTTTACTTAGGTAAAAAAGGAAAATATAAGCACAGTGGAAAGAAGGAGGGAGGGAATGGACTAGCAAAGTGAAGCAAAGGTTGTGGAATGTGGGAAGAGGAGGGGAAACCATGTTTCAAATTAATTAATAAAGTCTTATACTGATTGTCTGAACTATTAATAATTCATACTCCAACTATTGTTGTTGTTGTTGTAAGGTGCCGTGGAGTCGGTATCCAACTCATAGCGACCCTCGTAGGGTTTTCAATGGCTGTGTGCTTCGGGATTGCCTTGGGAGTAGATTGCCAGGCCCTTCTCCCATTTTTGCGGTGCTGGGAATTGAACTTGGGGCCTCAGAGACTGCAGCGCAGTGCTCTACCCACTGAGCTAAATCCCAGCCCACTCCAACTATACACTTGCAAATTTTGTTTTCTTAGCCCAGTGCTTTTTTCCTAGCATTTGAAGATTTTATGTTACTTGTACTTGCCAAAAACCTTAAAAAAAAAGAGGTAAATATTTAGAAAAAAAATGAGATTTTTGGTATCCAAAGAGAACTTCTGTATAACCAACAATTTTCCTTAAAGATCTCATAGTTTCATTTTATTATTGCCTGAAGTGTCAACCTAAGTGCTTTTTGTTTACAGACATTACATATGATCATGTTATAAAATACTTAGATGTCCTTACCTTTATTTTGCAGACACAATACCATTTAAAATGCATTAGGATGCATTTGGCTGAGATAAGATTTTAACTATTATCTGCAAGAAAGAAATACAGGAATTATTCTGCTGCTATGATTTTGGCGGGGCTGAGATTTAGCTCAGTGGGTAGAGCGCTGCGCTGCAGTCTCTGAGGCCCCGAGTTCAATTACCAGCACCACAAAAATGGGAGAAGGACCTGGCAATCCACTCCCAAGGCAATCCCGAAGCACTCAGCCATTGAAAACCCTATGAGGGTCGCTATGAGTCGGATACCGACTCGACGGCACCCAACAACAACAACATGATTTTGGCCAGGCCAAAAATTCATTGTACTTATAAACCTTCTATTCTGTTTTTTAACTTTCAAAACTAGAAAACAAACATAAATAGGATCAAATTTAATTGGTCTTGGGATTATTTGGTGCGGTGTTTTCCACTTAGTAGCTGCTACTAGAGAATGAAAGAAAAAAATTTATATTATAAATAATAGAATCACTAGTTAGGTGTACAACCTTTAAGTTGTAGTTATTCCAAAGTTGATATTAAATAAATGAAACTTTGAAAGCACTAGAGGAAAATAGCAGAAACATTTCAATATATAGGGTTAGGCAATGACTTTCTGAACAAGACTCTAATAGTTCAGAAAATAATCATAAGAATTAACAAACTGGATTGCATCAAGTTAAAAAGCTCCTGCACAGCAAAGAAAACAATTGCAGAGTGAAGAAATAGCTTACAGAATGGGAGAAAATCTTTGGTAGCTATTCATCTAACAGAGCATCAATATCCAGTATATATAAAGAACTCAAAAAAAAAAATACACCAAAAGAACAAACAAAACAATCAATAGAAGGGCAAATAAGCTAGACAGATAACTGTCAAATGAAAAAAAAAACACAAATGATGAATAAATGCATGAAAAAACATTCAATTTCTTTAGCCAACAAGGAAATACAAATCAAAACTATATCAAAAATTAAGTATGGTAGCACATGCCTATATCCCAGCACTTCGGAGTCAGAGGCAGGAAGATCACCAGCTTAAGGCCAGCCTCAGCTACATGGTGAGAAGAAAGAGAGAGAGAGAGAGAGAGAGAGAAAGAGAGAGAGAGAGAGAGAGAGAGAGAGAGAAGAAAAGAAAAGAGAAGAGAAGAGAAAAGAAAAGAAAGAGAAAAACCAGCTGCATTGAGCTTCCATGTTACACTACTTGATAAGGATACCATCAAGGAAACAGAAAAGAACAAATGTTGGTGAGGATTTAGAGAGAAAGAAACACTTACATGCTGTTGGTGGAAATGTAAACTAGTTCAGCCTCTATGGAAATCAGTATGGAAGTTTCTCAAAAAACTAAAAATAGAACACTATATGATCTAGCAATCCCACTTTCTGGTATATATCTGAAAGAATCAAAGGCAGCATACAATATAGATATCTGCCTACCCATTTTTATTGTGTCACTATTTTCAATAGCCAAGTCCTGGAATAAGCCTAAGATACCCATCAACAGATGAATAAAAAAGAAGGTGTGACATTTATACACAATGGAGTTTTATTGAACCATTGAGAAAACAGAGTAATGTCTTTGAACAGATGGAACTGGGAATCATCTGGTTAAGCAAAATAAACCAGACAAATATTGCATGTTTTCTGTCATACATGGAATCAGACACACAAACGAACGAAGCAACCCACCAACAAACAAAAAACCCCAGAAACATAAAGATGAAAGTAAAAGCTGGAGGGTTAGGAATAGGAAGCAGCAGCAAGAGGTAGAAGGGTGGGGGTGAGGTGTAAATATGACCAAAGCACCTTATACACATGTATAAAAACATTATAACAAACCTATTATTAATTAATATCTGCATCCATAGTACCCTAGCATCCGATCCCACCTGATCTTGAAAGCTAAGCAGGGTCAACCTGGTTAGACCTTTGATGGGAGACTGCCTTGGAACACCAAGTGCTGCAGGTTAGGAAGAAGGACTTGCCAACCTACTCCCAAAACAATCTGCCATTGAAAACCCATGGATAGCAGAGAAGCAGTGACAATAGTGCTGGGCTTGGCAGAGTGTGGGAGAGTATTTCGTTCTGTTGTAGATAGCGTCAGTATGAGTCGGACCCAACTTGATGGCATCTAACAACAACAATAAAAAAGAAATTGGATCATTTACCATATAGAATTTTTATATGTTGACTTCATAAACAAGCACAAGTTTATATTTATTGCTTCTGAGTCCTTATTCCTCATATTCTTTCTCTTGTGCTCCCTGCATTCTACTGAAACTACACTCATCAACATCAAAATGATTACCTATATATTTCTTATAACATTTCCTCCTTACTTAATGCAGTGATTCACTTTCTATCTATAATATATTCCAAACTTTAGTATCAAACACCTTCCCAACAGATATTGAAAGCTTTTATCTCCAGGTCTCTATAATATCCTGTTTGACTCATTTTCCTTCTGGTTCATTAGTTTATAGGCAATTAATTTTATTATAAAAGAAAGTAAAATATAAATATGTAGAAATTATTATTTTCCATAATATGTTGAAAATATGAAATCAATAGGTATGCTAGTATTAATCTGTCCTTGAAATACTGTGAATAAAACTGAATGAATTTGTGAATGTAAGTGTTATTAGAGCATTGATATTTTAAAATCAATTGCATAAGCTCTTTTATTATATGGAATATATAAACTTAGTCATATTCACAGGCTGGGATTTAGCTCAGTGGGTAGAGCGCTGCGCTGCAGTCTCTGAGGACCCGAGTTCAATTCCCAGCACCGCAAAAATGGGAGAAGGGCCTAGCAATCCACTCCCAAGGCAATCCCGAAGCACTCAGCCATTGAAAACCCTATGAGGGTCACTATGAGTTGGATACCGACTCCACGGCACCTAACAACAACAACAATAGTCATATTCATATACAATTTGGAAAAATGAGACAAATTTTTAATATATTTTGATCTCAGAAGTATGTAAACTTTGAAAATAATGGGGAGTTCTTTTCTTTTTTAATTCCTGTGGTAGTTTATATAGCTCCAGATGTATATGTAACAAAACCATTAAGGGAAGAATTCTTTAATAAATTCAATAAATCTTTTAATAACTGTAATAACATTTTTCATTTTCTTCATTATTATTATTGTATTCAGAATTTAAATTTTAGCTCTTGGGTCAATATTGGTAATTTTCCAGAATATTATCTATTATAATAATATTTTAAAGTTTATTAGTAGGTCAATGAGAGTAGTCTCTCTCACTTGAACTTTCATGTTTATTACTCTTCACAACTGCAAGGGTATGGAATTATTCCAGATGTTTATCAACAAATCATTGAATTAAAAATGTAGTGTGTATATTCAAAGGAATATTAATCAGCAGCAAAAAAAATTGAAATTATGTCATTTGCAGCAAATTGGATGGAACTGGAGATCATCGTTTTAAGTGAGGTAAGCCTGACTTAAAAGGAGAAATCCCATATGTTCTCACTCATATGTGGGAACTATATTTACCTTAAAGAAAACATAATATACATGTAAACAATGGCAATGGAAAATATAAATGAACCTGGCATGGGGGAGGGGACAAGCAGGAGGGAGAGTGTGGTAGGGAAAATGGGAATAGAAATAATATAAAGAAATAAAGAGAGAAAGAACAAGCACAAAATACAGGATGCAACTCCATGAAAATTCAAAAAAATCATACTATGCTTCATAAATATGTATAATTATTTCATGTCAATCAATTTTATTATAAAATATTTAAGGAAATGCTAGTGTCAACAAGCCTAATTTGATAATTGTACATTGTATATATGAACTGAATTATTACTTTATATCCCATAAATATGTACAATTAAATAAAAAAGAAAAATAGTCTCTTAAATAAGTCCTGTCTTATTTGTATCTCCTATTTGACATCTAAAATTATTTTTATAACCATGTGTACACCTATAATACGGGCACTCAGGAAGTGGAGGGAAGAAGATCAGGAGTTCAAAGTCAGCATAAGCTACACAGTGAGACTCAATCTCAAAAAAACACAAAACTTAAAAATGTAAATGAATAAATAAATAAAATTTTAGTGGATCTCTTCCAATCTCTCTATACAAATGCAAAAACAAAAACAGATCACAAGTTTTGGATTTATCAGTTATGTTTTACTCCTAAAATTTTATAAATGATCAATCTTTTAGCTTGATCCTAATTATTTCCATTCTCATGCTTTTTGTAAGGGTCACTGAGTCTGACCCAACTGGACAATAGCTAACAAAAACAACAACTTTTTATAAACATTTTTACCCTCTCTGTCTTCTTTGTTAAATAATTTATTAATTTATTGGTCTTCTGTCCTTTTAAAATAATGCCCTCTTTGAGCCATTACTTAACCTGTGAGTACACACTTGGCTGTATCCTGCAAGTTCTCATTTTTGTTTACATATATTAATATTAAGAATACAGATTTTGTCTTCTATTTGTACAGTTACTTTGGGATTTTTTAAAATTGAGTTTACAAATCCATACTACTTCAGTTGGGGCTCTCTCCTGAGAGTGATTATTTCCTGTAACGTTTGGTAAGTGCAGTTAGAACCCCTCATTCTTCCATGACACACTGCACCCAGCAGCTTCTCCTTTGGTTTCCATGAATATCATGTGCTTTTTTTATATGTACATGTAGTTTCCACAATTCCTATGCTTCCTGTCTTGAAGATGTTCGTGACTTTTCTGTTCCTGTCCCCACTCTCCTTAATAGTTTACATGGCTTATAGAAGAGCTATGGGAAGAGAAGCCATTGCTACAATTTTTGGAGATTGAACTTGTAAAATATTCATAGTGACTTAAATCTGCTAAGACAGAAAAGATATTTTCTCTCTACTAAAATTTTATCTCATTGAATACCTTTTTTGGTGTGTGTGGTACTGGGAGTTGAACCCAGGGCCTCATGCTTGCATACCTTGCAAGTGCTGTACCACTGACCTGCACCCTCAGCCCATTTTGTTGTTGTTGTTGTTGTTGTTGTTGTTGTTGTTTTCTTTTACTTTTTTGAGGCAGCGTATTACTAAATTATGCAGACTGCCTCTGGTCTCTAACTTACGCTCCTCCTGCATCCACCTCTGAATATACCTTTAATATCATCCCCTCACTATTAAATTAATGTTAAATTAAACTTTCTTATTGACTAGTCTATTTTTAAGTTAATTAATGTTTAGGTATCCTGTGTCTCTTCAATGTGTGATTAAAATTTTTAAAGTTAAATTGAGTTTATGCCTAGGGAATTGTACCAACAATGATAACTGGATCACAAGACATTTTGTAGGACAATGATAAAAATAAATCTAAAGAAACACAGTAAGCTATTTGAATATCTTCAATTTTTACAACACTAAAGAAATCACTAGAATAGTCTCAGTTTTACCAGTTATCCATTATTCATATGACCTCCAGAACTATTCTATGGCTTCTTTTACAAGCTCAATCCAATTACTTTGGGTGCATATGATCAAATAGAAATTTGAGCCCTGAACTCCATTAGCTTTTGTATATAAAAGACTTCTGAAAAAAATTGAGAAAGCAAATGAGTATCTATTAATATAAGTTTTAGAATATCTCTTAATAAAAAGAAGTCCTATCAAGTTCTGAATTGTTGTGATTTTGGCAATAGTCTCTAAATGATGATCAATACATGTAAGATCCACTCTTATTCAAGCTATAGCCTTCCATGTGTGAACTTCTCATTCAACATAGTTGTGCAGTCCTCTGCTCCAGCTAACAAATTTGTATCTAAAAATTTTAGGTGGTAGATTTATATTAATGGGGATTTTCTTCTAATATTGTACTGCATGTGTATTTCAAGGTATAATGTATCATTATCTTTAAAAGTTGTTTTCTGCTTGGTTAGCTTCCAGGACTACATTTTAATTATAGTTTCAAACATATCATATTTCTTGTTATTTTGCATTCTTATTTAAGAGTTTTTATTCTAGCATCCCACTGTTACTTGTTTAATAGATTCAAGGCATGGTATGAAATCTACTTCTAAGAGTAAACTGAATACTTCTGTCAAAAGTACTAAAATGGTATTGTAGTTATGACATTAATACTTTCTATGATGGCTATACTGGTGCATTTTTACTCAGTTCACCTCCAGCCACACAAACTAAGTCATCAATTTCTTCTTTGATAAAATAATTAGAGTACACAATTCAATCCTTCTCTTCTTTCAGATCTTTATTCAAATATCATATTTCTTGGAAGTCCTTATCTGGCCATGTTATTTAAAAGTATACATCCACTATATAGTCCCACTATATAGTATAGTCCCTGTCACTAAAAGAGTTTCTGGAACTTTGTTGTTGTTTGGGCGCTGTCTAGTTGGGTCCCACCCATAGTGACCCTATGTACAACAAAACAAAACACTACCTGACACTGTACCATACTGGGCACTATTGTCAGTGATTCTCTGCTATTCATAGAGCTTGTGAAGTCTGATTATTTCAACAGTGAACTGTCAAGTCCTTCTCCCAATCTGGAAATTTATTTCTCACTAAATTTGTTGAACAGATAAAAAACAAATCCCAGGATGAGATGGACATTATGGTAGAAAATATTCACAGTGTCAGAGAAGCTCAGGAAATGATGGATAATGTTCTTGAAGGAAAATATTTTTATGATATTAGATAGTATGACATTTAAAGTGATTTTCCAAGAAAAAAGCATGGTTTTTATGGATTTCTATACTCTTTTACAATATGCATACAGTTTTATATTGGGCAGACTCTTGAAATAGAAGGGTGAAGTCTTTAGTGATCTGTATTTGTGTTCACAATGCAAGTATTAAATTATTAGTGAAATGAGGTGAGCATGTACTATGAAGGATGAGAGTATAGAAAAGCTAGAAAACTGAATCAAGTGTGCTAGTAACAGACTGCTTTTCTGTTCTCCCTCATCTACGTGTCTCATTCAGTCATCCTCATTGTGACTTGCTTCTCTCTACATAGAATACTCTGCAGAGAAAATAAGGCACTTCCGTTTCTATTTATTTTTGTCTAATCCTCTTGCATGTGTAGTACTCTGAGAAATAAAGGCCCTAACTATTGTTGGTCTAACTATTTAAGATGCTCTTTAGTGTCTAATGAGGCAGAGTGCTCTATAACTAAATAGGTTGAGGCATCAATACCAAATCAGCTAGAGTCATAGCTCATTGTGCCACTTATGGCTGATGCAGATTGAAGAAAGTAGCAATATGCCAGGTGAAGATAAGACATTTAGCCACTGTTTACATCAAATTGTTTTCAGTATGATCAGCCAGGACATATTTACCATATTGGCATTTCAAATTGTTATGTGGAAGCTGAATTAATCACCTTAGTATATGACTTTATATTACCTGTTCAGTATGTGTTCATGGTTGTTAGATGCCATCAAATCAGATCTAACTTATAGTGATCTTATGTCCAACAGAAGGAAACACTACTCAACACGGTGCCATGCATATGATCTTTCTATGTTTGAGCCCATTGTTGCGGCCAGTATATTTTTTCTCATTTTGAGTCATGCCACATCAGCAAAAGGAGATCCCAGGGGCGTTACTCCATTCCCATAATTAAGGTTGACTCTACTGTGAGGAGACAACTCTTCCCTAGTCATTTCATGGGTGCCATCTAGCCGGGGTGGCGGGGTACTCATTCTCTTGCACTATATTTGACCAAGCTTCTCTGCTCTTCATAGGGATTTCAGTGGCTGTTTCAGGAGTAGGCTGCCAGGTCCTTCTCCCTAGTCTGTCCTAGTCTGGAAGCTCAGGTGAAATCTGTCCACCATGGGTAGCTCTGCTGGTATCTCAGATCCCGAAGGCATAGTTTTCAGCATCACAGCAACATGCAAGTGCCCACAGCACGACAGACACAAGGGGGTGTGCTCATAGTAGGCACTTGATAATGTTAACTATAATGCACAGGGGAAAATAGTACAAATAAAATCATAGCTTATTTTTGTAGCGTTAGATTTATCTTTATATTATGACAGGAATATTGTCCTAATCAAAATCTCTACTAGTTATCAATGAATATTATTGAATAGTTTAAAATATGTACTGATGAATCAGCTAAGAAACATTGAAGAACTAGACTACAATCTGTAGTAGTTAGAACCTGATCTTTGTGTCTTTCATCATTGAAAGTCAAATAAAATTATGATTCATTTAAAATTATTCCTAGTTCTCCATTGTTTGTCTGCCAGGCCCTGGGTCAAAATTCAGCTGTGCTGTATCATGCATTTATGCATCTTATTGAAGAGACTTTGTTGGTTAGTGTGATGTGGTTTTACACAATCCCTTGATCCTACAGAGTTCATTTAAACTGTCTTGCCCTTTTCACATTTCATTACATAGAGAAAATGAAACACAAGCAAGATTGCAGCATAGTATACATCATTTTTTTCAACGTTTGAAGAGGATAACAGGACAAATGGCAATAAAATATGCTTTAAATCTTAGTATAGTAACAGAAATTAACATAAATGGTGGAGTTCTGTGTCTCCTCTTCTATTAGAAAATAATGTTGGCTACCACTGCCTAGGTACTATAATGAAGATTTTTTCATGCTGTTTGTGTAAGCAATTCTAAGAGCTAAATGATTCATTTTCTTAGGACAGTTAAGGCTCTAACAACATTATAATTACAGAACTTCTGAATAACATTGTGCCTACTGTTAATAATAGTGTGCACTGAAAAGAATTTTTAAGAAGGGAGATCTCAAGTGTTCTTGTCAAATAAAGTTGATTTCCTCATCTCTGTTACTATACTTACACTTATAGAATTGTTATATTTCTATAGAGTCTTCCAAAATGAAATTAATATTAGCTAAATGAACAATTGATGGACTGTTTTCTTTACCATATCAAAATAGTTAGGCCAGGGAAGCTTGTAAAATATCACTCCTGGTATAGAAAAATATACCAAACTATTAATATTGGCTACTTTGGGAAGAAGTATGAGTTTGTTATTTGTCTGACTTATTAACATCAAAAATACTAGTTTACCAAATTTAAAATATTTAACAATATATATTTAGTTACACACATTAAAATGTCTTACCTCAAAGAAGTTAATGAGCCCTTAGTTTTTATTGAGCACATTAATGATAGTTCATAAATTTATCTGCCATAAACAAGGAGATGTACTTACTGCACTGAATTTATTCCTTGAAAATTTTTGAGGTGGAGAATTGGTTTCCTTCCCTATGCCATTTCTTACTACCCTTCTTATTTGAGAGGAAGTAGCCTAATTTAAATGATGAGAGAATTCCTTCTCCTATGACGGAAAGTGAAGTGTCCAGATACCTCCTCACTCTTGACCCCTTCAAGTGTTGAGTCATGATATTTGATCAATGAATAGTTCAGCTTTGACTCTGAATCCTGAGGTCATGTGGTCAAGTTGCAGGTATGGTTGGCTTTATGTAGCATTGTTGAGAGTCTTCCAACAATTTCAAGATTGGTATTTTTAGCATACCCCTGGCTGTGTTCCTTGACACTTTTGCTTTTGGGGCCTGTTTATTTTCAGAGACTGATTCTGTAGCTTTTCTGTGAATTTTTGAACTAATCATTGATCTTCTAGGAAAGTAATTTCTGCTTAAGCTCTCCAGAGTCTGTTGGTGCTCATGGGAAAACAAACATTTCTTGTGAAGAAATTGGTACTAGGGAATAGATTGCATGCAGTAAGTACTTAGAGAAATGAAGATTCTGGAATAAAGTGTGTTGATGGGAAATGAAAATCTCTTGTACTTATTAAAAGACAGAAATTTAGCAACCAAGATGTTCAAGCCATGAGGTATTTAAGACTAAAGGTTGAGATAGCTATTTTGTAATCATGGTGAAAAGCTTAAAGAGAAAACTGATGAAACCTGTGCTACCCATTATAATGGTCACTATTCTCACACATTCCTAAGAGCAACCAGGATATTAAAAACTTACTATTTAAGAAATGAATGCAAAATTAATTATATAGCAATAATAATAATAATTTTATATTACTTATATGATAAAATAATAAATTTATAGTGTTTTGGGTAAAATGATATACAAAAATTAAGCTTAAACATTTATTTTTACTTTTTAAAATGTCACCATTAGAAAATTTAAATGTACATGTGAGTCTTAAGTTTGTGGCCTATGTTATACTTATGTTAACAGCACTTCCATTAAGCATCAACTTAAGATCCAGATTGAAACATTTAATATTTTACATTAGTGTTCTAAAAAAGATAAAAAGTAAGAAATAAACCAAAACCAAAATGTCTCTTTTAAGAGCATTGATTCTGAACTATCCAAAAGCCAATATTTAGTTATTAAATTATAATAGCATTGGGTTCATGGTCTTATTAGTTCTTTTATGTGAAAGTTACAGGCATTGGCTAGAAAAGAGTGAGTATACAATATGGAGGGCTACCTGGGGAAGATTCTGGAGGACTTGATATACTCTCATTCCTCTATCCCATTAGCTCTCTTCTACCAGACCCCTCTCTCCCAAATTCTTTCCACTTATTTCAAGTACAGCACCTTGCTTAAGTGAACAAATTTTCCAATTTCTTCATGTGCAAAGGTGATGCAAATTTCATTATCCCCACATTTCTAACTATAGCCAATACCAGTATGGTTTCTAGAAAAAAAAAATCTTACTGACTGTTCATAATTATATTTGAGTCCATTATTGCTTCCATTGATTTTTTCTTTTCATTTTGAGTCATGCCACAGCAGCAAAAAGAGGTCCCAGGGGTTTATTCCATTCCCATTATTAAGGTTGACTATATTATGAGGAGTCAACTCTTCCCTTGTTGGTTCATAAGTGCTTTCCAGCCTGGGGTGGGGTGTGTTCATTCTTTGGTACTTTATTTGACCATGCTTCTCTGCTCTTCACAGGATTTTTAAAAAGTCCTCCCAAAAGGATCATGTATTTAAGGCTTTATCTCCAGATGATTGTGCTGTTTTTAGAGGATCATAAAACTGGAAGGTTGGGCATAGTTGAAGGAAGTAGGTCATTGAGGATGGGTCCTTGGAGACTATATCTTATCTTGGATACCACTCTCTGCTTCTCTCTCTCTCTCTCTCTCTCTCTCTCTCTCTCTCTCTCTCTCTCTCTCACATCTCTCTCTCTCTCCCCCTCTCCTTCCTGTCCTCTAGGACATAAGTAGCTACTGCCATATGTTCCTGCCACAATGATTGTCTGCCACACCACGGGACCTGAAGTAATGCAGTCAATTACTATGGACCAAAACTCAGAACATGTAAACCAAAATAATCCTTCCATTCTTAAGTTATTTGTGTACAGCATTTTGCCAATAATGAAAAAACTCACACAAAAAATTGGTAACTGAGAAGTGGGATAGATGCTGTGAATAAATCTGACCATGTGGTTCAGAAAAATTTGAAACTAATTTGTGGCAGGAATTTGGAAAAGTTTGATAATGTGAGCTAGAGTAGCCCTAGAAAGCTGAAATCAGAGCATAAAGGGCAATTCTGGGGAGAAGCCAGAAGAACAGGATGCCAGTTAGAATATGGACACTCAAAACTGTGCTCATAAGGTTTCACATGTGAGCAAAACTAGTTTTGGAATTGGACTAAACACCACTCACATTACATCTTGGCAAATAATTTGTCTATATTTTGTCTTTCCCCCATGTGTCTGTCAGTTTGCCATACTGAGGGGGCTTGTGTGTTGCTGTGATGCTGAAAGTGATGCTACTGGTATTACAGATACCAGCAGAATTAATCATGGTGGACAGGTTTCAGCTGAACTTCTAGAACAAGAAAGACTAAGGATAAGGAAATGGCTAAAACACTCCCAAAATAATAAGCCATTGGAAACTCTATGAATAGTAGAGAAACACAGTCAGATATCATGCCTGAAGAAGAGTACCCCAAGTTGAACGTGCTCAAAAGACAACTGGGGAAGAGTTGCCTCCTCAAAGTGAGTTAACCTTAATGATGTAAATGGAGTGAAGACCCAGCCACCTCCATTTGCTGATATAGCATAATTCAAAATGTGTAGGAACAACTGTAAACATATATTAGTAATTGGAATGTGAAATGTATATAGTATGGATCTAGGAAAATTAGACATCATCAAAAGTGAAATGGAGCAAATAAACATCAATATTCTAGGCATCAGTGAGCTAAAGTGGACTGGCATGGAACATTTTGAATCAGATAAAGATATGGTCTACTATGCCAGGAATGACAGATTAAAGAGAAATTGGGTTTCATTCATCATCAAAAAAGACTTCTCATGATCACTGCTGTCAGTGATACAATAATATCCACATGCCTACAAGGAAGGCCAGATAAAATCACTATTATTCAAATTTACAGACCCACGGCTAAGGCTACAGATGAAGATAGGGAAGTATTTTACCGGCTTCTACAATCAGAAATAGATGGAGCATGCAATTAGGATGTACTGATAATTACTGGTGACAGGAATGCAGAAGTTGGAAACAAAGAAGAAGGCTCAGTAGTTGGAAAATATGGATATGGTGACAAAAACAATGCTGGAGATTGCATGATAGAATTTTGTCAGACCAATGACCTTACCACTACAAATACATTTTCACCAACATAAATGGTGACTATACACATGGAGTTCACCAAGGGGAACCAAATTGATTACTTTTGTGGAAAGAGATGATGGAAAAATTCAATATCAAAGTCACATCAATACCACGTGCTGATTGTGGATCAGACCATCAACCGCACATAAGCAGGTTCAAACTGAAACTGAGGAAAATTAGAACAAGTGCACAAGAATCAAGGTATAATCTTGAGTATACTCCACCTGAGTTTAGATACCTCTTCAAGAACAGGTTTGATGCATTAGACACTGATGATCTAACACTGAAAGAGTTGAGGAACATCAAAGACATCACTTGTGAGGGAAGGAAAACATTATTTAAAAACAGGAAAAAAAGAAAAGACTAAATTACATTTCAAAAGAGACTCTAAAATTGGCCCTTGAACATAGAGCAGCTAAAGTAAAATGAAGCCATGACAAAGATAAAGAACTAAACAGAAGAATTCAAAGTGCAGGGAAAGAAGACAAAATCAAATGTTATAAAGAACTGGAGATAGAAAACCAAAAGGGAAGAATATGCTCTGTTTTTCTCAAACTTAAGGAATTGAAGGAAAAATTCAAGCCTCAAGTGGCAATAGTGAAGGATTCTACAGGGAAAATATTAAATGATGCAGGAAACCTCAAAAGAAGATGAAAGGAATACACAGAGTCATTGTACCAAAAATAATTGGTTGGTGAGCAACCATTTCAAGAGGTTGCATATGATCAGAAACCAGAAGTATTGAAGGACGAGATGGAACCTGCCTTGAAGGAACTGGTGAACAACAAGGCTCCAGGAACTGATGGAATACCACTAGAGATGTTTCAACAAACAGATGCAGCACTGGAGGTGCTCACATGTTTACGACCAGAGATTTGAAGAACAGCTACTGGGCCAACTGACTGGAAGAGATCCATATTTGTGCCTATTCCCAAAAAAGGGGATCCAACTGAATGTCAAAATTACAGAATGATATCATTAATATCATATTCAAGAAAAATTTTGTTAAATATAATTCAAAAGTGCCTGCAGCAATATATAGATAGGGAACTGCCAGAAAATCAAGCCAAATTCAGAAGAAGGCATGGAACCAGAGACATGATTACTGATGTCAGATGGATATTACTCAAAATCATTGAGTACATGGAAGACATCTATTTATGTTATATTGACTATGCAAAAGCATTTGACTGTGTGAATCATAATAAACTATGGATAACATTTTGAAGAATGGTAATAACAGAGCATTTAATTGTACTCATGAAGAATCTGTACTTGTACTAGGAGGCAGTCATTCAAACAGAACAAGGAAACACGCCTGGCTTAAAGTCAAAGAAGGTGTGTATCAGAGCCGTATTCTTTTACCATACTTCTTCAATCCCTATGCTAAGAATATAATCTGAGAAAATGGACTTTATGAATAAGAATGCAGTATCATGATTAGAAGAAGACTTATTCACAACCTGAGTACTGAAAAAAGACACAACTCTGTTTGCTAAAAGGGAAGATGACTTGAAACATTTTCTGATGAAGATCAAAGAACATAGCCTTCAGTATGAATTGTGCCTCAACATCAACAAAACAGTGATCCCTACAACTAGGTCAATACAAAATTCATGATAAATGGAAAAAAGATTGAAGTTGTCCAAGATTTGCTTTACTTGGTTCTACATCAACACCCACAGAAGCAGCAGTCAAGACATAAAAAGATGCATTGCATTGGGAAAAGATGTTGCAAAAGACCTCTTTAAAGTGTTCAAAAGTAATGAAGTCACATTGTAGACCAAAATGTGCCTGACTTATACCATGATATTTTAAGTCTCATCATATGGTTGTGAAAACTTGACATTGAATAAGAGAGACAGGAGCAGAATTTGTGCTTTTGAATTATTCTGCTAGACATGAATATCGAATATACTATGGACTGCCAAAAGAACCAACGGATCCATCCTAGAAACAGTGCAACCAGAGTGCTCTTTGGAAGTAAGGATGGCTAGACTGCATTTTACATATTTTGGACATGTAGTCAGAAGTCTCTCAACTAGATGGATTATCACAGTGTCTACAACAAAGGGCTTAAACATAAAAAGGGTAATGTGCCTGGCACAGAATTGAGGATTACTTTGTTTTGTCATACATAGTGTTGGTATGAGTCAGATCAAACTTGACAGCACCTAACACCACAAACAGAAAGCTTTTAGCCAGGTTTAAAATGAAAATTGGAAAGACTTGAAAAATTTGTAGTTTGGTCTGCAAAGCCTAGGTAAAGTTAAGTCTAAGAAAGCCATAGTTTCTAAAGAGATTGGTGCTATTAAAAAGAAGCCACATACTTTTCATTGGGAAAACAGGAAAGATGCATTGAGGACATCTACGTAATTGACCAGATCTCAGACTCAAAAGTCTGAAAGAGTAAGCTCATTTGAAAGACTTTTCCTTCAGAAGAAAGTACTGAGGGACATCATACTTATAAAGCGCCACTTAGAGAAGTCTTTCTCTGGGTTCAGCCACACAGGCATTCAGAGGCTGCTGAAGCTGTAGTCAAAGACAGCCTTCTTGAGGCTACTGCTTGGGCTGGCAACAGACCTTCATGTCATCCCTATGATGCTGGTTTTGTAGAATTGCAGAATGTTAGGTTTTTATATTCATGGGAGTTTCCACCTATAGTTCAAAGGATACCATGGGAGGCCAGGCTGGATCAGAATCCCTGCATATAGTCCCTAAGAAGATAATACATGAATCCATGAGAATGAAGCCAAAGCTACAGTATAGACCTCAGGAAGTTGAAGTTGCTAGGAACTTAGAGTGTCTGCTGAAAAGAGCTTAAGACATCAAGCGTAGTGTGCCCAAGAAAATGGATATGTGGTCTGAAACTGGCAAAGCCTTACATTCAAGGCTACCCAAGCCCTTCAGAGCTCATATCATACAACCATTGCCCTGGATTGCAGACATGGATCTACATTAATGTTTGTCCTGCTGGGTTTCAGTCTTGCTTTGGTCCCATCCATCTTTTCTATGTCCCTTCCTCCCTTTTGGAATGAGATTGTTTCCTTTTTGTCATTGTATGTTGGAAGTATATCATTTTCTTTTTACACTTTTAAGTGCTCACAGTTAATAGTTTCCTCTGAGTCTTAGGAGAGACTTTGGATTGAACTTTTGAGCACTTCTGGAAAGTTAAGACTACGGGGACTGTTGGAGTGGACTGAATGCATTTTGCATTGTGAGGTAGACATAAGCATTTTGGGGGTAAGAGGAATATTACATTTTGGTTATAAAGTTTCCACCCCAAAAGCTCATGTATTGTTGATTTGGATCCCAGCTGGTGGTGCTATTTTGGGAGGTTCAGGAAACTTTAGGAGGTAAAGACTAGTTGGAGGAAGTAGGTCCTTGGGGTCTGTGTCTATTCCCAAGTGTTTCTTTCTCTGTCTCTGTCTCTCTTGCTTTTTGTTTCATGTTCATGAGATAAGTAGCCTTTGCCATATGCTCCTGCCACCTTGATGTACTGCCTCAGCATGGGCCTAGAAGCAATAGAGCCAAGGACTTTTGCCTGAAGCCTCTGAAACTGTGATCCAAAATAAATCTTTCTTACATTTAGTTGGTTATGTCAAATATTTTATCACAGTAGTGAAAGTCTAATGGAGAAACTGGTTCAGAAATATCAGAATTTTGATAATTGTATGTATAAATGTGGAGTTATGAGTGAAAATAGATGGTCAGAATATTTAATAAAGGAGGGAGTAATACAACTTAAAATTGATATGAATATAGGAAAATATCTCAGAGATTCATGATTCAACATTAGCTGTGAACTGAGTCTAATTATTTGCTTCCTTAAAATGACTTGTTACCAGTCACATATATAACTGTAACCCAGAAAAGTTGTATACTGTACCAATATTAATTTCTAATATCCCACACTTCCATTGCAATTTACCAGCAAACATAAAAACTGATTGCAGTTAGAAGATTGTTGGAGATTTAATCTAAGTCTACCCCTTGGTTGACCCAATTGGAGCCTGAATCATACTTATTTTATTTCACGTTCCAAAGACGTTCTATCCATTTTATTATTTCTGATAATGTTAATCAGAGTCCATTTCTATTGTTTGTAACAGAGGGCACTTGCTGGCTGATATAAATTTATGAAATTTAGTATGATCTTCCACTTGTGGGAAGGGGCTTTGATATTGGTAAGAATCTACCTATCCTTCATTTGTGCTTTAAAGCCAATAACCATGATGTTAGGCACCTATATGTTTACCCATAACAGTAGGGTATTTGACTATCATTTAACTGCTTCCAAGCTTAAAATTCTTGATTCTTTGTACCCTAATTGAATCTGCATGTGGTGTCTCCAAACAAAATTTGTTTTTAGTCCAATGGTTTGATAGCTCCTAACTAAATAGTTATGTGCTAGCAGAAGTAGAATTATTTTTTAAACACTCTGTAAACCTGAGGACTTTTACTTTCCTGTTCAGAAATGTATCCATCAAGTTTCCAAAACAGAAAATGCCATTCATTAGTTTATCTCCTGAAAAAATGTTCCCCTGCATTCTATTTTACCTTATTTCATTATGTGGGCTTTATGTTTCGATTGTTACTTTACAGAAATTATAACTAAGACAACTTTTCTACTTTAAAATAGAACATACTTTCTAGGCCAAAGAGGAAGACAGTATAAAATGAATGGTTTTATAAACATATAACAATTGTGGTAAGTGCTACAAAGTTCAATAGGAAGCAATGAGAACAGAAATTGAGGCATGTGGCAGATACAACCTCTAAGAGAGGCAATAGACTTTTAAGAAATATGCTAAAGATGGAACCTGGATCATATTAAACTGTAAGCTATGGGTACAAGAATGTTTCCCTGCTATTGTGTTTAATGCAAATCAAACTGAAGCACAGGGTAGTATCTGTGGTGTGCCAATCTGCTGATATTCATTACTCTTCTTTACATCTTGAACTTCTGGATCCTGAAACCTCAAAGGATTTGGATCCAGATTTCTTCTCCCAATTACCCCAAATAAGCATTTGCATCACTTGCATAAGATAGTAATGAAAGGGTAAATACATTCCCTTAGGTTACTACAAACATCAAGATATCTGCAAAATTCTGCCTTATATGTAAAGAATCTTTCATTTTCTTGTTAATTCAATCTTCCTTTAAATTAGGAGAATAAAAGTTTCCACTTGCAGGAAATAAGTCAAGAATTCTTGAGTAAAAGAAGAGCCCCATAAAAATTCACTATCCACAAAGTGGAAAGTAGATTTTATTTTAGGTTACTGTCCTCATTTCCTTTGCCACTTAAGTTTAATTTAGGTCCTGGACATGAGTTTATTTTCACAATGGTATTTATAGAGAGAAGAAAAGAGAGAATCTTAAATTTAGATTTCTATAATGCCTGGAAGAGATGAGGTATTTCTCCAAGGAGCATAATGCATTTCCTCTATGGTGACAGGTTCCTGGACATGATAACTGAGTAAGTAAATACAAAACTTGTAATAAGTAAAATGGAGCATTACTTCATACATCATCTATACTTAATCACTTAACATCAATTTTCTAGTCTATAAAATGTGTGCAGTAATAAGAAGTTGAGAATTGGATAAAATACATATATGAAGTGCTTGGCACAGTGCCTAACCAATACCTGTTCAAAAAATGTCAGCTATTACTATAACTATCATTGTTGTTTTTCACAAACAGCCAATGCCAGTGTAGTTGTGGAAGTGGGAAGGGTAGATAGAGAAAGTTAGGAGTCTTTGAACACATTTTCATTTATATAAAAACCTACACTCATCTATTGTTCTTAGGGGTTGTCAAGTTGGGTCAAATTCATAGCAGCTATATGTATAATAGAATGAAACACTCCCCAACACTGTGCCATGCCCAACACTATTGTCAGTGCTTCTCTGCTAAGCCACTTTTGTTTTATAGATTGCATTTCCTTAGGTTGACCTTTAGTTTATGTTAGTGCAAAGCAGCATATTACAGTGGTCAGGAGTAAAATCTCTCAGAGAAAGAACAAGTAGGAATATCTTACTAACATATCCTCCTTTAAAAAGATTTCTAGCTCCACCCTAGCTCCAAACTTTAAGTCAATAATGTGCTTGTCTTCCAGCATTTAAAAAAAAGTCTCAGAGAATGTTTCAGTACAAATGCATTCCTACCATTTTCAAACTATGCAAAATTAGAAACTTTCCTTCCATAACCTTTTATTTTTATGTCCTTAAGATGGGAGTCCTCCATATGCCTGCCCCCTTGTTATGCTGTGGGGACTTGCATGTTGCTGTGATACTGAAAGCTATGCCACCAGCATTTCAGATACCAGCAGGGCACCCATGGTGGACAAGTTTCAGCTGAACTTCCAGACTAAGACAGATTAGGGAGAAGGACCCGGCAGCCCACTACTAAAACAATTCAGCCATTGAAAACCCTATGAATAGCAAAGAAGCACTGTCAAATGCAGTGGCCAAAATTGAGCCCCCCCCCCCCCCGCCCCCGGCTGGAAAACATTCAAGAAACTACTGGGGAAGAGTTGACTTATTAGAGTTGACCTTCATAATGGTAATGGAGTAAAACCTCTGGAAGCTCCTTTTTCTGATGTGGCATGACTCAAAATGAGAATAAACATAGTGGATGCAACAATGGGCTCAAATATAAAATGATTGTGTGCATGGCACAGTGTTGGGTAGTATGTCATTCTGTTGTACTTAGGGTCGCTATAAGTCAGATCTGACCCAATGGCACCAAACAAGAGCAACAAGATGAGAGTAATAATAGAACCTCCCTTGTAGGGTTGTTGTGATGATTAAATGAAATAATAATGCAAGTGAAGTTCTCAGATCAGCACAAGGTAAACACTCAAGACATACTGGTTTTGTATAGTTATGTTACAGAGTATAAAATTTTGATGTTACTCCCCACAAATCAAATGTATTCTCTGCTTTCCCATCCTATAAGGTCTGTTTAAGGATTTTTCTGTGTGGGAAGAGTCAACCTATCACTTTTCATTTACAATTTAAGATAAATAACCAGGTGTAGTGGGGCACACTTGTAATCTCAGCAGCTCAGGGGGCTGAGGCAAGAGGATTACAAGTTCAAGCCCAGAGACAGCCTGCACAAATTGGGGAGGCCTTGTCTCAAAATAAAATATTAGAAAGGGATGATTCAGCAGCACACACTTGTAATCTCACTGCCACAGAAAGCAGAGACAAGTTCAAAGTCAGAGGCAACCTGCATAACTTAGACCATATCTCTAAACAAAAAATAAAAATGGGATGTGGTGTAACCCAATGGTAGAGTACTTGCACAGTATTTGCATATGCAAGGCCCTGGGTTCAACCTCCAAGTACCATAAAAAATAAAAATAAATAAATAAATAAATAAGTAAAGGCCTGGGGTGCAGCTCAACATTAGAGCACTTGCCTAGCATGTGCAAGGCCCTAGATTCAAACTCTCAGTATTAAGGAAACGAAAGAAGAGAAGAAAATAAAAGAAAGGAAAAGAAAAGAAGAGGAAAGGAAAGGAAAAGCAAGGAAACATAAATCTAATAGTGTTGCCAAATCTCCAATTTTCAGGATCAATTTAAGCAAAGCCATGGTCAGTCAGGGTTCAGGTAGAAAAATTTAGGGAAAAAAAAACCCTCTGCTTTTTCAAGCAGGAAGAAATTTAGTCCAGTGAACTAGGTGATAGAGAGATACATAGGAAAGGCTGGAGGAGCAGAGATACCGTGCAGAGTACTATTTCTCAGTTTCATCAGAAGCCATGAAAGGACTAGGAATTTTCAGGAATCACGGGAGACTTCCTACACTGATCTCACTTCACCAAAGTACCAAATGAATAATTTACAAGAGATCCAGGGAGACTGTAAAGAATCAAACTGTTGAAGCCCAGGAAGTTTTCTTGTTGGACAAAGAATACGTTTCTTCTTGACCTTTCAAACTTTGTAGCCTCTCTTAGTGAATTATAAACTAGAAACCTGCTGGTAAAGCATTCTGAGAAATGTGATGTTTCCTAGGACTCCAGTCACTATGACATGAAGAAAGGCAGAAAAAGAAAAATTGTTGCATGCTAATTGCTCTCAAAAAAGTTAATATACAGTATAATCACTCTTTTCACCATTCAGCATCCATGTAAATCCCTCTAGCTATATTTGAATTTATAAACATCACAAAAATGACAATATCCTCTAATCTAAATATTGAAATTATTTCTTTTTCAAATAAGGATTTATTCACTCTCTACCTACAAAGAAAAGAATCTAAATTCCATCACATTATTTAAATCGGGATGATGGTTTGTAATTTTCTAGTTTAATAACAACAAAGTTTGATAAATTATAGCCTAAATATTAAATTAGAAGTTTATCCACTGTCACAATAATTTATATAAAAATGATATAGGTTAATATACACATACAGAAAGGATGCCTGTGTACTATAGTGATTTCTGCATCTTGATACTATTGCTGCTGTCAAGTCATATTTGTACTGTCAAGTCATATTTGACTCATAGTGACTCTCACAGGGCTTTCAATGGCTGATTTTTTTTTTCAGGATTGCTTTGAAAGTGTCCTTTTCCCATTTTTGCTATGCTGGGGACCAAACCTGGGTACTCAAAGAGTGTGGAGCAGCACTCAACCAACTAGCTGAACCATTGCCCCTGTACCTTAATAGGAAGAAATAAATGATATTAATAGTGTCTTTTTTCTGGTAACTGCTTGTTATGTCCCTTGACTCAGCTAGGATCTCAGCTGCTATGGCTCTTTACCTAGTAGGGTACTCTTAGTATTCAATTGCTGAAGTCCTTCATTTACTTCTTCATATAGAGGGAATCACTAAAAGGTTCCTAGAGAATCTGTTCCATTTCACTCCCCATACTGCTGTACACTAGTGACTTCATTTTTCTTTAATAATCAGAATCAGGGATTCCAAACTATTTGCTAAACCCCATTGTTGCTGATTGGATCATTACCATGAACTGCTAAAGAGGCAATCTTAACTTATGATTTCACAGAGGTACAATGGTAGAAGAATTCCTCTCTTAGAAATTAGGAAGATTATGTAATTCAACATATCAAGGGACTTGCAAACAGAAACCACATGATCATCTCAATCCATGCTGAGAAGGCCTTTGACAAAGTGCAAAACTTTTTCATGATGAAAACCTTGGAGAAGATGAGCATAACAGGAAACTATCTCAACATCATTAAGGCCATTTACAACAGACCTACAGCCAATATCATATTAAATGGTGAAAAATTGAAACCATTTTCTCTGAGATCAGGAGCAAGACAAGGATGCCCACTCTCTCCTATCTTATTTAACTAAAGTCCTAGCCAGAGCAATCAGATAAGAGAAAGAAATCAAAGGGATACAGATAGGGAAAGAAAAGGACAAATTATCCATATTCACAAATGATATGATCATTTACCTAAAAAACCTCAAAAACTCCTCTAGAAAACTTTTAGACCCAATTAACTCCTTCAGCAAAGTGGCAAGATACAAAATTATCACTCAAAAATTGGTAGCCCTTCCTTTACACCAACTGTGAGCAGGAGGAGAAGGAAATTAAGGCTGCAGTCCCTTTCATGATAACCCACCAAAAACTTAAATACATAGAAATCAACCTAACTGAAGATTCTGGAGATCTTTATAAAGCAAATTTCAAAACATTAAAGAAATAAATCACAGAGGATACTAGAAGGTGGAAGGAGCTCTCTTGCTCATGGATTGGGAGAACAACATTGTAAAAATGGCTATAGTACCAAAAGCAATCTACAGATTTAATGAAATCCCCATTAAAATTCCAACGACAGACTTTGCAGAAATAGAAAAAATAATCCAAAATTCATATGGAAACACAAAAGACCATGTATATCTAAAACACTCATGCTATAAAAGTAGTGCAGATGGGATCACAATCCCTTATTTTAAACTATATTTCAGGGCTGTAGTAGCAAAAATAGTTTGGTACTGGCACAAAAATAGGGCCTTAGACCAGTGGAACAGAATTGAGGACCCAGAGATACACCAGGGCATCTATAGACACCTGATATTTGACAAAGGAGCTATACAGACAAATTGGAGAAAAGATAGCCTCTTCAACAAGTGGTGCTGGGAAACTTGGATTTCCATGTATAGAAATATGGAAACAGACACACACCCCTTAATATACACATGAGTTAACTTGAAATGGATAAAAGACCTCAACATAAAATCAGAAACCTTAAAATTATTAGAAGAAAAGATAGGCAACATGCTCCCACATATGGACATGGACAGCCATTTCCTTAATAAGACTCCAATTGTTCAGGAAATTGCAACAAGAATACATAAATGGGATTACACGAAATTAAAAAGCTTCTGTACAGCAAAGGAAACAATCAACAGAGTTAAGGAAGACCCCACTGAATGGGAGAAAATCTTTGCATCCTACACACCTTAAAGAGGACTAATTTCTACAATTTACAAAGAACTCAAGAAAGCAATTCCCAAGACAGCAAATAACCCAATACACAAGCTGGCAAAGGAACTGAAAAAACAGTTCTCAAATGAAGAAGTTTGTAAGGCCACAAAGCACATAAAAATGCTCAATATCCCTAGCCATTAGGAAAATACAAATCAAAACAACTCTGAGATTCCACCTAACTCCAGTAAGGATGGCCAAGATCAACAAAACAATAACAAATGCTGGCAAGGCTGTTGAGAAAAAGGAACACTCTTACACTGTGGTGGGATTGTAAATGGGTTCAACTATTTTATAAATCAATATGGAGATATCTCAAAAAACTAAAAATAGAACTGCCAGATGACCCAGCTATACCACTACTGGGAATATACCCAAAGGGAGACAAGTCATCATGTTACAGAGACACCTCCATCTCCATATTCAATGCAGCACTTTTCACAATAGCAAGGATATGGAACCAATGAAGGTGTCCATCAACAGAAAATGGAAAAAAATTATAGTACATATACACAATGGAATACTATTCAGCAATAAGAAAGAAATAATATTAGCAGCAAAATGAATGGAAATGGAGAGCATCATCTCAAGTGAATGAACACAAGCTCAAAAAGAGAAATAACAATATGTTCTCACTCATATGTGGGAGCTGAATCATATTTAAAGGAAGAAAAAATCCTATAAATAAATTGACATATAAAAATGCACAATTAAATTTAGCGTAGAAGAGACAATATAAAGAGTAGAAAGAAGGAGGGAGGGAACTAGCAGAGAGAAGTGAAGATTAGAGAGGATGGCATGGGGAGGAGGGTCAATGTGGAGTGATGAAGGGGAAGAGGTCAGTCACACTGTAAACAGCACAACTTCACCAGTATGTTGGGAAAAGAGGGGAAGATAACCCAAATAAGTATTTAAATTTTACTACATATTAGCCATAAGACTCCATTAACTTTGTGAGTTGAAAGTGTTGCCAGAAGTGATGTAAAGGATGCATAATGGAAAAAGCCAATGCTGTATTATTCTGTACTCTATCAACATGTACTAATAAAGGGGTGAAAAATAAAAAAACAAAGAAATTAGGAAGCTCATACCCTGTCAAGACAGGATTGGGGATATTGGTATGAGATGAGCTGCTGTCATTCCATTGGTTCTAAATTCACATGTTCTTACCATAGTTCTGTGTGACAGATTATCTGGTAAAACCATGAAAAGTACTTTACTCGCTCACCTACTCACAGTCAATGTATTTCTTGGCTAGAAACAATGTTTTAGATCCTGTGACACTATGTATTCATCAAGCCCAATGATGATACTGCCTGAAAGTAATGGCACAAGGAAAGTAAAGTCATATTCACAATGTCAACTCCAAAGAGCTAAATTGGTACCCTTAAGATGATGTACAATTTCAGGGTAATCAATTTGCTGCAAAATGACTGGCTGATCATGGAGAATGGTGTCATATAGGGGATTGAGCTTTCTTCTCACTAATTACCCAGCAACTGCCCTGGACAGACTGCATAACTTCCATTTGAACTGATTTGAACACTTTGTTCTAGAATTTATTGGGCAAACACACATGTACCTATTGAGAGAGGCTGACATCCACAAAGCAGGTCACTTTGTCTATCTAATTATTGAGAGCCTCCTTTGATGATTGTGCATATTTCCATTGGAGAGGCAGGAGATTGGTGGGAAACAAAAATCTTCATATTCCTTCCATGTCCATGTCTATTCTGTACATCCATTGATATCATCCATTATTTGGCAAATATCCACATATCTGATCATCTACCTGGCCAGGAAAGTAAAACAAGAAATGTACTGCTCAAAGTTCTGTTCACTTGAAGACTTCTTTATCCTACTTACTTCTAGGATCTATTTGAATTAAGTTGTTATCTCACAGTTGCATTGTTGCGACTTGTTACAAACCTATTTTCCATGTGTAAACCAGCTTTGAATTTTTCTCTTATGTAAGAAACTTCCCATAAGGTCTAAAGTACAGTCTGTGGGGAGGTAAGAATGCATGTTACCCATAAAATCTGAGGAGGCCTTTTACTCAATTTTAGAATGCTATAAATATAAACTTCACTTTTATTTTGTAAGAAATACATTAACATGGCACAGGACCCTGACACTTTAGAAGCTTTATCCAGGTAGTAGGCTCTCAAATTTCCATATGGATTACCTCTGACCATCTGGTGTATTATTGGTCATACCAAGGCATCTAGGATATTTGGTCATTCTTGCCAGCGAGATCCAAAATGTGGAACCAGTGTGTTGTTGTTGTTGTTCTTGTTAGGTGCCATTGAGTCGGGATCCAACTCATAGTTACCCTACGTACAACAGGTAAAAACTATTTTCAGTGCTTCTCTCCTATTCATAGGGTTTTCAATGGTGGATTGATATTTGGGAGTGGGTTGCCAGTTCCTTCTCCCACTGTTGGTTCCTTCTCCCAAGGAACCAGTGTAGGAAACCAAAAATACTGTGTGTTAAAGAAATGATCAAAATTCCTGTGCAATGTTCTTGTGAAGAGGCAGAAGATTAAAATAATACTAGTAGGTGAAAGAAAACTGACACTAGTAATTTTTAATTGGTTTAATTCAATGATACACTATATATTTTTAATTTGTATGAATTAGTGTTTTAGGAGACATTTAAAAGTGAATGATAGGAAATATTTTTATATCTAATAAGCATATTTATAAAACAAAGTATTTATGTGTGTGTGGTACTGGGGTTGATCCCAGGGCCTCACATGTGCTAGGTATCACTCTACCATTGAGGAGCATCCCAGCCCACATACCCCCCCCCCTTTTTTTGAGATAGAGTCTTACTAACTTGCCATCCTCTGGCCTCATCTTCTTGAGTAGCTGAGATTACAGGCATGCACCAAGTTGCCCAGGCTTAACAATAGTGAAATTATATTAAAAAGTACATGACTTTATAAAGTAGCAAGAAATAGTAAGATGGCATCATAAAATATAGGAAGTGAGAGGAACTAGTAGTAATAAAAATGAATTTTAGAAAGTTAGAAATGAAGCATAAAAATAGCTAAAGCAGCCAGGAGAGGTGGTACATGCCTATTAATTCTAGTGATTTGGAAGTTGGAGGCAGGAGGATGCCAAGTTTGAGCCCAGAGGTAGCCTATTTAACTTAGTGAGACCCTGTCCCAAGATTAAAACCAAACAAAAACAAACAAAAAAAAAAAAAAAAACAAAAAAACTTTTAAAGACCAGTACTTCAAAAAAAAGTAGCTAAAATACAGAAAAAGTAATGATTTTAGAATTCTATAATATATTCATGAGTTTATCTATCTACCATAATTACATTTTATAAATTAATAACTGTGAAAGAAGAAATATCTACAGTGAGTAAAGCATTTATTACTAGTGTAAAAGAAAAATAACATTTTGCAATAATGCTTATGCCAAGAAAATCATATATTTTATATGAAATTTAAATGTGAAAACTGTTTTCTTTAGTTACATAAAACTAAAATATGCTGTTTACTTATTTCCACGTTCCTTTAGTTGCCATTGTTCTGAAAATAGTTAAAGTATTTCTATTGGGTAATTCAATATGATTCTCTCCTAGTGAGGCTAGTATCTTCATGCAATTGTTATAAATTAGAAAGTTATTACTGATCCTGGAAGTAAATTTCTTTGCTTCAACTAAACATAATAAATTAAGAAAAAATTCACCAAATTATTTCCAATTTAACATTAACTACTAATTCTTTTTGCATCTTAAAATTTACATTTTATTACCTTATTTATGGTATTACCTTAACACCTTACTTTTATGTTATGGTACATATTTTGTGTACATTTAGCAGGTTTTTAAAATTCAGAATATGTTTCCAGGATCCTTAATTTCACTCATTCTAAGTATTAGCATTGCACACACTTAAACTAGAACTGAAAGAAGAATCATTAATAATACGTCCTAGGCATCCAAATTGAATTGACATCTTGTTGCTTATAATACAAAGCATATATGATCATTGTCATCTGGTAAGGGTCATTGTGAGTGGGATCTGACTCAATGGCACTTACCAAAAACAACTCAAAAAATATTCTAAGCCTTTCCTCATTTTATTCACCTATGAATAAAAATTCTTAGTCTTATTTCATTACTTTATAGTTTTCTTCTTTATTTCATAACTCATACATTTAATGATATTAACCATTATGTTAATAGTACTAGCACAAGAGATTAAATCAGTAGATTCTACTCTCAGGTATTTTTTTTCAGATTCCAATGCTTCTATTTGTTAAATGTAGTTTTCATTATGATATAATTTATATATCATAAAATCTAATCATATAAAGTGTACAATTCAGTAACTTTTAGGATATTCATCACTATTTAGTTTTAGAAAGTTTTCATCACCCCCAAAAGAAATCCTATAGCATTAACTACCAATTCATTCTCCTTTCACCTTAGTTCCCAGAGATGACTATTTACTTTCTATCTGTATAGGATGTCTACTCTGGACATGTGAGAATGGACATGTATCATTTTTATATGATCTAAGTCACACACAATGATGTGCAAAGTTCCTTTGTAGTATAGCATATATCAATACTTCATTCTCTTTAATGGACAAATTATATTGTATGAATACACCTTATTTTGTTTATCAGTATGTGTGAAGTGGTATATACTTAAGGTTTTGATTTGCACTTTTCTTGTGACAAGTGATATTATGCCTCCTTTCATTTATTTATGTTCTTTGAAAATATGTATATTCAAGTATTTTATCCATTTTTAAATGAGGTTATTTGTCTTTTTAATGTTCAGTTGTATTCTAGATATAAGTCCCTTATCAGATACAATATTCAAAATTATTTTGTCCCATTCTTTGGGTGATCTGTTTACTTTATCAGTGTTATCTTTTGAAGACAAAGTTTTTCATGTTGATGAAGATCAATTTCTCTATTTTTAATTTTTTTAGCTTGTGCTTTTATTTTCACATTTAAGAAGCCATTACCTAATCCAAAGTCATAAAAATTTACTTTTAAGTTTTCTTTCTGAGAATTTTTATAGTTCTAGCTATAATGTTTGTCTCATACACTTTAAATTTGTTTTTGCAAATATTAAAAGTTCAATTTTATTCTTCTGCATGTGAATATTCAATTGTTCTCAGACCATTTGTTGAAGTCTTTACTAGTTGATGTCTATATGTAGTATTTCTATTTGATCATGACTCATCTACAAAGAATACACATATTTAACATAACATATTAGCAAATATACTGAATTCACACATAGCAATATAAGTAAATTCCATCACTCTGACAAAATGAAAAGTCCTAGGCTAAAATTTTTGTGAATGTTCTTTCATGATACAATGTGGTACCTGGATTAGTCTACAAGTTATTTTCCATTATATCTGATTATTTGCAGGTTAGCACCATTCTTGCATGCTCCTAGTCTCTATCTTTTTCCTTGTGCTAAATACTTTCCTGCCTGCAGCCGTAGCCCTGTAGCATCTGATCCCGTCAGATCTTGGAAGATAAGCAGGGTCAGGCCTGGTTAGTACTTGGATGGGAGACCGCCTGGGAACACCAGGTGCTGTAGGCTTGGGAGATGGACCCGACAACCCACTCCTAAAAATCAATCTGCTATTGAAAACCCTCGAACAGCAGAGAAGCACTGACAATAGTGTTTAGCCTGTTGTACGTAGGGTCACTATGAGTCGGATACTGACTCAACAGCAACTAACAAGAACAGATACTCTCCTAGATTTATCAATAAGAGCCACTCAGATGAGAAATAGAAAGCAAGGAAGTGATTAAAAATGTCTTATTGCTCTTGGGTCAGCGGTGGTCTATTTGTGAGCTAAGTAGATATGAAGTTTTGTAGTAGTCTCTGGTAATTCTTCTGCAAACTATCTCCCTTAGAACTACAGATAGCTAAACAGATATACAGTGAAGTCCTGTATGCCCTGCCATTGCTGGGAAAGATAGTAGTGAAGCTGAGAGTTAGGGTGGTTTCTCTCTCATCTTTATTCTTCCAATACTCATTGGTTTTCCAAGCTTTTAACTCCTGTTTGTTTGCTAATTGAAGCCTGACATATCTATGTTAAAGGACTCACACATATTTTTAACTATTGTGGAACCCATATTAAATTCACACATATAGGAGGGATTTTAGCATTAATTTTTACAGGAAGATATCAAAATCCATTTCCCTTCTCATGTTACCATCTTCCTTGCATTAGTGTTGGTATAGCTTCATCTTGCACATATATTAAAGAGGCAGAATTGTGCCTCCATGCTCTTTACAAAGGCCACCATCTTAGTGCCTATGACATGATGAGCTTTACTTCATACCCGGTGAAAAACCACAGCCCACAAAATTTTCTTCTTGCTGTCACCACATACCTCTATATGAACAATAAATAAGATCTTCTCTGTTTTCTTATGGGAGGACTGGAGCTTTGTGGTGGTGCATGGAGGAAGTAGGATCTTACTTTTGGTTTATTACCTTGCAAAAATAACTGCAGACGGTTATTTTATGTTCATTTTGTTTTTCACCAGTTGTTTAAATTCTTTCTGTATGACACATTCATCTACTACAACCTAGGTATGTAGTTAAATAGATTGATAAAGATGTTGATATCCATACAGACAAAAGATACTATTTCCTGAAAACATACTATGTCAAACACCATGTGAAGCATTTCATAACAATAGCTAAACAATTTTAGTATAGAGCATGTTTCCACGCACCAGGCTAAATATTTTTTAATCATTATCTTATTACATCATTAAATAATTCTATAGGCTAGGAACTGTCCTCATTCTCATTTTACTCATGAAAAAGACGACTTTAAATTAAGAAACATTCTCATGAAAGGTAGAAAAATATGAATAAAAGGCTATAATAAAAATCACAATGTGCTAATTTTATGTATTCAGATAAGCTTAGTAGTAAAAATTAAAAAAAATAATAACTACATTTTATGAGCATTTCCTATGTACTAGGTATTCTGTTGAGACTTTTACACAGATGGTCTTATTTAATATTTACAAGGAACATATGACAGAGGGTCTATTATCCCAAAGTGACAAGAGAAAAACTTAGAAATGAAACAATTTTACTAAGAGTTAAAGACAAGATTATACTCTTTGATCTTCATCACAACACTTTGCTTATGCAAATGTTCAAGAAATAATCAGAATAAGAAAGTTATAAAAAAAGTATTCCAGAAGAAATCTGAATCAATACAATTTTCACAGAGAAGGTGATTTTTATTTATTTATATTTTTTTGTGGTACTAGGGGGTTGAACCTGTTCCTTCTGTTACGGGAGCTTATATTCTATGCCCTCACTGAGATTCAACAATAACCTAGCTTAATATTTTCAGCCTGAACATAAATACATGTACAAGTAACTTGTTATTATCACCTCAAAACACAAACCAACCTGAGATAAACACAGAATGGGCAGTATTGCCCAAGTTACACCACCAGGTTTTACTTGTTTTTACCTCTAAATTCTTAGCTATATTCATGTACCACACCTGACACTTGCTGAGAGAAAAAGGAGAAGGGGGGTTGCAAGAGGGGAAAGGAGAAAAGGAACGGATGGAGAGGGGGGAAAAGGGAGAGAAGAAAGGAAGGAAAAAGGAAAATAAAGGAAAATGGAAAAGTAATGGAAGTTTAGATGACATTTCTCCTCTTTTCTGATTTCAATATACCTATTTCTCATTTTCCTTCTGCCAATATCTCTAGATTATTTTCCTCTAAAAGTATGGTTTTTCTTCACATCACTTTGCATTATGTCACATCCAGGTTCCATTGCAACCCTTCTTTCATATCCAGCACTGTCGTGGCAGGTATAACTAAAGCTTTCCTGGATGGGTAAGAAGAAAGTACATCCACTTAAAGCTAGCAATACCCACGTGGGTTTGTTCAGTTCCATTCAGTGTGAGAAGCGATGAGTGCGTCTTTGCTTCATTTTGATGTAACTGTTCGCCTGCAGCTACACCAGTGTGGCATCCAATCTCATCAGATCAAACAAAACAACAACAATAATTCAATGGGAGGAGCAGTGATGAGCATGTCTTTGCTTCATTTTGATAGAACTATTTCAGAGAGGACAGCAAACATTTGTGCTCCTCTTCCCTGCCAAAGCACATGTAGAACTATTAAACTAAAATAGTGACTTTACTTGCAAAATAGGGGAACTTCTTTCCATTTAGATATTTATGCCACCATGGTATTCAAAGCACCCAGGCTAACATAAGCGAGAAGTTAGTTTTGTGAAGTGATGTGAACTAACATCAGTACACAAAACTAAGATTTTTGGGGTTTTACTCTAATTCAACCTTCTGATCTATACTGAATATGAATATTCTGAATCAGGGCTTCAAACCCATGAAAAAATGAGTTCAGGTTCAGGTGTGGGTTCAATATGTTAAAGTTTAGAGGGTTCAGGGTCAAACTGAGTTTGTGCATAGACAGCAGGGCTTTAAATCTAACTCAAACCTGAACCCTGAGCTCATTCAGGTTCAAGCATTTCTAAAATATTTTCTGAAGTTGAACCCAGTGAAAATTTTTAATGTTTTGTCTTTTCTGTATCATTATCTATTTAAAGTTGAAAAATTGAAAACACTGATACAAATTTATTCCTCTACCTACACATAGGATTAAAATTTTAAACCTGAACCCAAACCAAACCTGAACCCTCTAAATTTTAACATATTGAACCAGCACCCAAAGCTGAATGCATTTTTTCATGGGCTTAAAGCTGTGTTCTGAATAATGCAAATATACTTTTTCATTAGACATAATAGGCCTGAAACAAATGTTAGGTCTCTCCATCTTATAAAAGACCGCATTACATCAACTTGGCTACAAAGAAGAACTTCCTAGGCAAGTATTTCTCACTAGGTTGATTGCTTTTACTACACAGGTTATTGGCTACACTAAGTTTCAGTCTGACCTCACATTTTGGAAGAAACTGTTAATCAATCTCTATATCCATGCATTAAAAGGAAGAACTTTTAGACTGCATGCCCCACATGAAATAATAATCTAGAAAATCAACTTCCTTATAGCAGATGGCTACCACATTAGATTATCCTCTGTTTTCATTTTAACTCTCCTTCTGATAAATGATGCCTGCAGCTGTAGCCCTGTGGCATCTGATCCCGTCAGATCTCGGAAGCTAAGCAGGGTCAGGCCTGGTTAGTACCTGGATGGGAGACTGCCTGGGAACACCAGAAGCTGTAGGCTTAGGAGAAGGACCTGGCAACCCCCTCCCAAAAATCAATCTGCCATTGAAAACCCTATGAACAGCAGAGAAGCACTGACAATAGTGTTTTCCCTGTTGTACAGAGGGTCGCTATGAGCCGGATACCGACTCAACTGCACCTAACAACAACAAATCTGATAAATGATATATGCAAATGAGTCATAGTCTTTTTCTCTACTTCAGCACGCTTCTAACAAATAATTCTACCTCTTCAAAGTAAGGTGAATTTTGTTAGGTTCATCAGATTCCTACTTTGGCTCAATTCCAACTAAACTCCTAAGATCTAATTCATTCTAGAGTTCTTTTGGCTTGTTTCATGGCACTACAGATTAGCTGGACACCCTTGTAGTTTTTTAAGGAATGTAGAAAGCTGAGTTGTTGTTTTCCCTTTTCAGCAGAATCAAGCATGTGATAAAAGCAAGACTATTTTATTATTTACCAGGGATGTGTATAATTCAAAACCAAATTAAACACATTAGCCTGACAGTAATAATTACTGTCATGAAAAAGAAAACTCCTAAAAACTCTAACATTCTTTATTCATTTATTCATTCAACAAATATTTATTTCATGGCCCTAAGAATTTAGATAGTTTTCTATGTACTAGAGATCCTACTCTCACAGGGACCCTAGATAATACACAGAAAATCAAATGAACTAGAAAATATCAGAAAGTGATGAGGTTTACAAATAAAATGGAATGCGGGCCTATGCAGTGTGTGGAGGAGAGGGGTCACATTAGATTCAGGGTGTAGGAGACACTCCTTGCTCATTAGAATGATGCAGAAATATTAGTTGTCTTATTCAAGTGAGCTCATAGTGTAATGAGTGATATAAAAAGCAAAAGTAAAAATAATGGAAGACAGAAAACTGCTTTCAAAGATGTTAGTGAATTGGGGAAGAAGCAAATAGTAAACCAAATTGACCCCAAACAGAGTACCTGATCAGCTTCCTCTGCTTGACCACTCACCCCTACCTTCTATCTGTAAGATCCAGGCCTACTTCCCATTCATTTAGAACAATTTCTATCTGAACAACATGGATTTAGGAATGTGGTGAATCCCACTGCCATCTGGTTCTCTACTTTTGGCTCTGATCTACCTTCCAGGCATGGAGACATGTAAAGCCAATTCACTTCAGATCTGAAAATATCATCGGTTATCATATTCACTGATCATCCCCACTTTTATCACAAGGCCTGTATTGACAGATCTATTACAAAGCATTATTCCTCTCAAAACTAAATTTTCAAGAATCAATGAGAAGAAGCTCAAGTGCTCTATAGTATCAAAGATAATTTGTTAGGTATTGACAGCAAATGAAAAGCCATTTAGAAGCTAGGAGAGCAGTTACTAAATTTCATTGCACAGAAAGAGAACACATTTCTTTGGGCACTTTCCCCATATGCTAATGTGAATGATGGCTGGACAATAGCTCAACTGACACTACAATCTGGAGGTGCGGAAGGAAAAAGTAGCCAAAGTTTCTCTCGAAGTTTAGATGTGCTATTCAGGCAATGCTTATCTCAGATACTCTATATTCCTTGTGCTTTCCAACTTCCAAATGGAATGCTTCACCAGGGCATCAGCCTCTGTTCTCAATATACATACAGTCTGAAGTTATCTTCAAGTTAAACTGCAGTATTTACTGGGACATAGACTCAGATGGGAGAATGACCCAGAAACCCACTCACTCCCAAAAAAGTCAGCCACTGAAAACCCTATGAATAGCAGAGAAGCACTGACAATAGTGTTTTGCCTGTGGTACATAGGGTTCCTATGAGTCAGACACTGATTTTATGGCACCTAGCAACAACAGACTCAGAGGCTCCATAGCTATAGTCAGAGTAGATGAGTACAGGAGAACAATACTCACCTCCACAAGAGAAGTAAATGTATGTCCCTAAAAGGCTAAAGGTACATATTTAAATAATCTTCTCCCAGAAACTATATTCAGGAGATGGAAAATCCTGTGTTTTAACCATATTATTATAGGTAATAACTTATTTTAAAAAACAGAAATAGAAGAGAAAGAACAAAAAGAGAAAGTAAACAAAGTCATCTATCTTACATCTGATTTCTTATTAAGCTTTTTGTGTTAAAGTTAGCAAAGAAAAGATACTACCAATACTGGGAGGAGATATAGGGAACAGCCAAATGCTGGAAGGCAGGTTTAAAGCTTCCATGCCTACCCACTTAGGCATGGACATAAACCATTCCCCATGTCTGGCCTCCCAAGAACAGGCAGTCTATGAAGGCAAGGTTTACATGATGCTTTATTTACTGCCTGAGTTTTTGATGTTTCTTTGTGTGACTAAAACATATTGGAAGATGCCCCCCTCTACTTTTTCATTTGAGCCAAGATCATAAAAGTAATTTGAATTGTATATGAGCCATTTTACATCTCATGAAACCTCTCAATATGACACATTTGAAAGTGAATGATAATGTGAGGTATGTTTAGAACAGTAAAGCCTCCCAGGAAATGTGAATTGCATTTCTGACATTTATCCATAAATTAATTACTCAAATATTCATGCATATGCAGAATATTTCTCCATTAGTTAATTAGTGATCAAAATTCTATTTGTATTTAGATACATATCATTCAGGCATTATTTTCTTAGGTGGATTATATCTTGAGAAATAAAATATGAGCTTCTACGGTAACTGAAAAAATACTACATCTTACAATGATCAGATAATGTCTAAGGGGATAAATATTGCCTTTAAAACATCTGAGAAGGCATTATTTCTAAAACTCAATTATAAACTAAGCATGATTTTATTTTGCAGTAATTTAAAGCTATAAATCAACATATGGTCT
>VMDO01011110.1:30954-68485 GCA_007922755.1 Pedetes capensis | reverse complement strand
GAAAGAGCATTTTATCAGTCTTTTAAAGGATTGGTAAGAGTGTAAAAACTGAACTTTTTATAGAGTTAGTCATTAGGGATAAAATTAACTACCTCTGGAATTTTACTTTGAAAGAGTTAAGTTACTTTGAAATCAAATTGTAATAAAAAATTATATATTTAGGTTTTTATGAAACACACGAGATTGTTATTGTTAACTTCTTGCACAAACAATACTTATGGGGTATGTTATTGGAGAAATATGGGGAAGAAGTACCAAAAATTTGAGTAAGATTTTTGTGAAACTGCAGAAATTAATGTTATTAATTCATTGAGGCACAGAAATTTATTTCTTGATAATATATTTTAATTTGAAACAAGTCTTTGATTCTTTTCTCATTTCTGCATTTGGATATCCTAATGTTGAAGAATATTTCTAAAAACACTCGAGTTAATAATATATTGGTCACACATTTGTATTTAAATGCTGTTAGTAATCTTAGTATCATACAAGTGTTTCACGTGACTTAAAAAGAATGATACTATAGGAACATGTTGAAAGACTTTAGAAAGGATATCGAAGAAAACAAAACCAAAGGCAGAAGAAGGGGGGTCAGAGACAACAGTATGTAAGAAAAAACATAGAAAATTTATCTCACCAGAAACAGCACCTCTTCTCAGTCTCAGACAAGTACTGCCTCCAGGAAAGCCAATTCAAGCGTTGGGAAGTGGCAGGATCGATATGGGAGGGCCGAATCACCTGATCTAAGGTAAGGCTATTTTTAAACATTGGCTGCTTCCTGATATTTAGATCATCAGTGTTGTTTTGTCTACTAAGTAAGGTAGATTAGACTGTACCATATTTTTACCCCTCCCCCCAAAATTATGCCTTTTCAGGATATAGTTGAGGGGTTTTCAATAACCGTATTAAGACCAGGCATGTGTCTTACCATTCATCTTTTTGGCCTTTTCATAAAAATACATAATAATTTGCATTGAACCACAGTAATTGGTGCTCAGTAAATCTGTTTTTTTCTCCTTGCTGTAGATTAGTTCTTTTTTCTCATAACATATTCTGTTAAAATATTCACAGGTGCTTTTCACTAGTTACGCAATAACATGAGACCTGAGCTGGTGTTGTTGTTAGGTGCTGTCGAGTCATGTCGAGCTAGTATTATGACCTGCAAAATTTGACTTCACTAGATCTTTCCAGTCTACACCCAACAGTTGTAAACCTGCTATTCCCTTAAGTAGGTCTACCAGCTGTACTAGGATGTACTAGTTCCCTAATTGTTGTTATGGTTTAAATCATGATCTCACCTTGCATAGAATTTTGGTTTGTGTTCTCAATTTTATACTTACAAAGCATACAGCCGTAGACAGGTATTATCATTTCTCTGAGCCTGTACACTGGAAATAATGAGAAGTAGCTTTGTTAAGGTATGAAAATGTATTGCCAACAGTATTCAGTCTGAGAGCTTATATATACTCCCATACGTGTCTTAGAAATGTAAACCAAGATGGCTTCCAAATATATCCTTTGAAATTTTAAATAATTACGGTATATGAGGGCTACATTTTTGTTCTTTGTTATAGAACTTTGAGCTTCCTGTGCCTAAATTTTACATTAATGATCTTCATGTGTTTCTAATTTTAAAACTTTTAGATATGTAAATTATAAGATGCCATTGATTAGATCTCCTTATATAAAGCAAAGGGAAGAAACTGTCAAAACCTGATTTTCTGACATTTCTTTTTCAATAGAGTCTTAATTATATATTCCCCATGAGTTGTAAGAATTTCTAGTCAGTTGGCTTTGATAGGATTTCATGTTACGAGAGAATAAGTAGTCATTGTTAGTTATCTCATTCATGTCAAAGAAAAAACTATTTTGACTTTTTAAAGAATATCTAAACTCTAAGTCTAGTAACTCATACAGGTAAAATTGTATTTTTGGAATAATGTTACATGTGTTGCTTTAGCAGGTTAAGAATGAAAATTTATTTGTCTTATTTTAATAGCATTCATTGATGTTTTTTCTCATATATGACACTAATTGATCTTTAACACTGAAATTCTATTTGAGGAACCAAGAGAAATTCCAAGAGTTATTTTAGTTAAAATAAGTTTGATCTGACAGATGTGAAGTGTATGAACTTTTTCACATTTGACATTTTTGTGGAACCCAGAATTTTAATACTTGTATAATACTGGTATAATTTCTATATAATAATTCACTTGATTTAGTGCATAGAGAAACACTGGTTTTTATTTAACATGGTTAGCACCATTGACAGCCTAATTGTAAAAACATTTACTGATTGTAAAAGGACCAGACATTAAGAACTTTCATTATAAATCTATCATTATCCTACTGATGATAATGAATTGGATTTGGGCTTTAGGTCTAGTTTTGTCAGTAACTACCTGTATGAATTAAGAGGAGTTCCCTAAAATCTCTAAGCCTCCTTTACCACATTTGTAAAATGGTGGGGCTAAACTGTATAATCTGGAAAGCCTCTTTCATCCTCTAATTCTTTATTTCCTAGCTGGTTTACAATGGAAAAGGAGATCTTAGAAATTAGGGAATTTGCCCAGGTTCACACCTAGTTAAGAGGCAAAGCCAGGACTAGAACCCTTTTTGTACAGGCAAGTTGACTTTCTTAGGCAAAGGTTTAGAAATACTAAAACTCTTATATTTAATGTAATTTTAAGCTTTGTATTTGATTCTTTTGCATTAGTTTCTAACATCTAAAATTCCTTTTATGTCAGTCTTTCGACTTAAAAATTTTTTTGCTTAAGATTGTTACACTTATACTTTATTTCTTGACATTAGATGGTTAGTTTATAGAGGGAATTTTGATTCTCATACTTAAAAATGATGCATCTCAGTGCTTACTTCATATAAACTCCCCCTGTACTTTCTCCTCTCCCTAAAACAGATGCTTTGGAAACACAGAATACTTTTCTTTCTGAATTGTTACTAGTCTCAGGAAATATATGTAGTAGGAAATTTGACACAGCATCTTCAGTATGTATTTTGCGCTTTTGAAAATCCCCAAAGAGCTGTTCTTTCTCTTTTTAAACATTGCCTCTATGTATGTGTGTGTGTGTAGAATGTGTACACTGTATATGTGCACACATCCACTTAAGATAGCCTAAGATAGAAAACTACATTCTAGTACTTTAATTTAGTGTAACCAAGAAGTGTGGAGGTTGAGGCATTGCTTAAATCTGTTTGTAAAGATCATTTAAACAAAGGTTGAAAAATTTTTTATAAGCTACCATATTTGAAGGCTGGGACTTCTTACATTGTATTAATTACTCTTGATTTGTAGAACAATGTTTTTCAAATATTAACAGTATTCTTCAAGCTAACCCTGTGTCTGTAAGAGTGATGTTTTATTGGGGTAAGTTTAATACATAAATTCAAATTTGTAACACTTGGAAAGCCAGTGCTTACTCACATAAACTCATAAAAATAAAGCAGTTTTAGTAAACACTGAAAATTCAAAATGATAATATGGATGATTGCTATAAACTTACCTTAACATCTGTTTTATTTCTTTGTTACATTTTCATTCTATAGTACCAAATTCTTTTAGATAATTAAGTTTCTAGGAAGTTTTTCTTAAGCTTGTATTGTTACATCAGAATACTTTTTTTAATGATTTACAGTCTTAAATGAGGAGTAGTAAAAATTGCTCTTCTGTGTGGAATCACAAATATATTTAGACCTGCATGCACCAAACAAAACTTATAATACAACTGAACAGAGTGAACTTTGTATCTGAGTCACCTTCATGTATTCTAAGACTATTTGTGTTGATTAGACACTGTACGTTTAAAAGCATCAAATTAAGCAGAAACATGGCAGGCAAAGCTTTACTACAAGCTCTGTACAAAAGTGAGTATCTTGAATGAATTAATGAACATTAATGGCCTCCAGTGAGTCGAGTTTCAGCATATTTCACCTTTAAGCATTCACAGCCTTTTATTGTAATTTAACATTTAAAGAAAAACTAAAGCCTCAGCGAATATGGAAAATGTTGTTCAAGAAGAGGATATGCTGACTGATTTTGGAGTTGAGTATACAAAGCCTGAATCCTGATACTGCTGCTTTATTGTGCCAAAGAGCCTCTTTGCATATCTATAAAAATGAAATGTAGTTGGTCTTATAAAGCCTTACTTCCGACGTTCTTATAAGGATTAAGCTTGTAACTTCTAAGTGTGTGAAAGCATATGTTATAAGGCTTGAACTATAAAGTCAAGCACTCAGTAAGTGTTAGTTGTGTTTGGTTCTTTCCTTCCAGTACAGGCATTATTAGTCCCTTTGAAAGTGGTGTTGAAAGAAAATAAGTCACATGTCCTGAAGATACATAGTTTAATTCTCTGCCTTTTATTTTGCAAATACTTTTTTTCCAGTTGGGATTTTTGGTTAAATCTTCACCTGAATATTAGCATATATTAAATTTTATTTGTAAGTTATGTATACACTATATAGAAAATTATTCTCATGCTCATGAAAGTAAAACATAAAAAGTAATAGTATCAAAAATAATAAAGGCGCACGCCTTTAATCCCGGCGGTTCAGGAGGTGGAGGTGGGAGGATCGCAAGTTTGAGACCAGAGCAGTCTGTGTAACCTAGTGAGACCCTATCTCAAAAAGTAGAAAAAAAGGGGGGAGGGTGGGGGCGCAGCTCCGTGGTCCAGTGCTTGCAAAGCATGCAAGTGTGAGGCCCTGGGTTCAACCCCCAGTACCACAAAACCAAAAACAAACAAAAAAACAGTATCATGTCAGTTCACGAAAACAAAAAATCAGTATAAAATATGTAATGCATTATCTTTATCTTAATTAATAGACCTCAATGGATGTGACTTTTTGTTTATTAGGTAATAAAGAGTTTTTTCATCAGCTACTTTAAATTCTTTCTAGAGGAGAACCAAGTATCTGTCTCTTTTTGAGCATGTCATCAGAGTTGTAATTTTGAATTTTCATTATATATTGGACTTATTTGGAGACCTTCAAAAATGGACTGATGCTTAGGCCCAAGAGGTGCTGTTTTAAATAGCGTGGTGTGCACCCTGAGCATCAGGTCTTTAAAAGCTCCGCAGATAATTCTGTTGTGCTATCCAGGTTAAGAAGCATTGATTTAGAGAATTCATTTTGGTTTGACTTAAAGATGAAAATCAGTCACTAGCTGGTGGGTTACTTTGGATTTTGAAGTAAAGTGAGAATTAACTATAATGAGAAATAGCATTTGCATAGCATTTTATACCCTCACAGAGTTCTTCTCTTTGTGTGATTTTCATTTAACCTTTATTCTCTGCTTCTTTGAACGTCCTTTGGGTGGTAGCCACCTTCAAAGGTTTATTGTGCTTTTTCTGTTGCAAGCAGAATGATAAATAATTTATTTGCTCAGTACAAATCCTACATGTAGTATTTTCTCCACATCCTTTCTCTTGGCTCATTATCTTCCCCCTTCATCTGAAATGTCCTTCCTTCCCATTGGTGTGTGTAAGTCTATCCTATGTGGTTTTCAAGGCTCACCTCATTCCTACAGTGGCTTAATAAGAGATGTTAAATTAGTTCCATGCGGAAATGTTTGCATCTGTTTTTGTATATAACCTGAATTAGACATCATGCCAACTGCATCTCTCTTTTACTTGGGAATATGAAATGGTTATATGTTCTATTAATTTTTTTAGAGAATAGACCTTTGAACTGTCTACTGTCCAATTCTTATTAGAAGTTCTCTTATGAGAAAGTATTTACAGATTTCTACAAGGATAGAATAGTAGTTCTTAACTTTCTTTGAAGAAATAACCAGTTTGAAAATTTGGTACAAACTATGGTCTCTTATCTGAAACTTAAGTACATATGCATTTACTTAGGTTCAAGGATCCTTAGCAATTTGTGCTAATTAAGAACGCTTGTTCTCAAAAACAATTAAATCCTTAGATCAAGCCTGACCATTAAGAGGGATACATATTCAGACCACTTCATTTAACTTCTCTGATTAAGTTGCTTTTACTGAATTGTAAATTGTTATTACACTTTATACAACATTGAAGAACATTTTGAGCAACAGCTCTATGAAATTCACTTTTGTTTTTCCTGTAGTAATACTGGAAATTTGCCTGTTTCAGTGCTTTTCAGGGCATGAGGTTGCAATCCATTCCTGAGTTGCAAAATCTGTTTAATAGTTCTGAGTAGTAGTACTTGGTTTTGTATTGTTTATTTTGCTTTTTTCCAATATTTAAATTTTAATAAAATCACATTTGATTTTAATGTTCCACTTTTCCTTTATAGGAAAAAGCATTGCTTCATGAGGATTTTGTTTAAATTTTTTCTGCAATATGTATGTTCTGTATTACTATGCAAAATGTATTTCTTACAGTGTTTTGTGGTTAATAATGTTTAAAAATTATATACAGTATCATATATTTTCTCTTAATGTGAAGTCAGGGTAAAGTTTTTCTTATTTGTAAAAATGGTTTATTCCCATTTTTAGTTATGAGAAATGAAGTTCTTACAGACAGTGCTTATCAAGCACAAAGTAAGTATTTAGTAAGTACAAATACTATAATTATTACCAGGAAAAGCAAACTTCAGAGCAGATACATTGTTCTTATTTTGTACTTATTAAAAAGTTTTGTGTTAATGATGTCCTCTGCTTTGACTGCTGCAAATAAGTAACTCAGATAAAATTATGGCAAAAGATTAGTAACTAATCTTTTGTCTGTCTTCTCTTGGCCCCAAGTATCATTTAAAAATTTTGGTTGCATCTTGTTAGCAGAGAAAACTTACTGGAATATCAAATATTAACAAAATATGACATTGTAATTTAATTCAATTATATTTTCAGAGATGTTTTCATATTTACCTGTCCAGGAGGGAAGATGGACACTTGTGAACAAGAACCTGTTCAAACTGTAGATTTAACTCAGATATCCAGTGTGTTTAGTTTCTCTTTTTCTTAGCTTTATACTAGATAATTGACTCCAATATACAGAAGAGAATCATGATAGCAGCATTGGTTGTCTACCTTATTGAACTGGTTTGTAGACCCAGCTAAGCCTGTACTATGTGGATAAATAAGTTAGTATAGATTTCCTTGCAGTGAAGCTCTACTGAATGTTTTTGTGCAGTGAAATAAAAAGCTATCCATCAAGAATTTTCCTAAGGATGTAGGTTAGGGGTAGAGTGGTTTCCTAGCATGTGTGAGGCCTTGGGTTTGATCCCCTAGCATTTGGTGCAGGGCACTTTTATAGAATAATGCAGTTCAATGTTGTTTTACATAATGTGGCATCAGAATAACATTGGATTTTTAAATTATTCAATTGTAAATATTGTATACTTTTGGTTACTTTGGTCTATATTGTGAGTCTGTCATAGACCAATTCTGAGAAAAGTGGTAAACTTTATTCTGATTGTTCTAAGATAAATCAGCTTATTTGGTAAAATGTGCCTGGGTGAACAGGTCTTAGGAAAATGTAAGGAATTGGAATTTTTTGAACTTCCATCTAGGAATACATGCTTGTAAGACTGATTCTCAGCTGCATGTGTTTAGAAATACAGCATTTGCCAGTTTGAGTCTTTTGTGATTAATCCATGTACAGCTGAAAAAACTAGACTTCTCTAAACTTATTTAAGATGTACTTTGTTGTAGTAGTTAAGTGCAATTGAGTTGGGTCCTACTCACAGTGACCCTATGTACAACAGAGTGAAACACTCCTCGACGCTGTGCCTTGCCAGGCACTCTGCTACTCAGAGGATTTTCAATGACTGATTATTTTGGGATTGTTTCAGGAGTGAGTGGCCAGGTTCTAAAATATAAATACTCTTAGGTGTCTCAGAATTTTTGAAAACTAAAAGTTCTCAGAGATCAATGGTAAAAGACAGGTTATAAAAATCTTTTCCCTACAGAAAATTTAGTCTTACCTGCCTTTATCAATTTGGAGAATTTGCAATCTGCACTGAAAATCCAAGCAGCTTTGGGAGAATATAGTCTTGATGGGAATAAACTGAAAAGTAGAAGAGGGGATCGGTCCTGCAGTGGGAGTAGAAAAAAGTAGGGAAGGAAATAGTACAATAGAAGTACAGATTTTGATAATGAAGTCTAGACAACAGTAAAAGGTGAGGGAAACCCTAGTCTCAGAATACACCACCGTATCTGATAGGGTGTTGGAGTCTGAAAAGTGTATGTGTCAGGAGGCGGATGGCATGTACTTTGATACGAAGTGATGAACATAGTTTTGTAACTATTCTAAGTTTTAGGGTAGAAATGGGAGAACTGTTCGTTGTATCTTAGAGGTATGTGGGATTTTTTGTGTGAATGTTAGGATATTTCCCCAGTTATAGTGGAGGATATAATTAAGTGAAATTACTCTGTCTTTGGAATCATAAGAGAACCTAGGAAGTTAATGATCCATAAAAACAGAAAGGGTTAAACTTTCTTTATTGTCTTAGAAGTATGGAGAAGGGAAATCTTAAGTCAGCAAGAGATGTTCAGTACTGACATTAGTTTTTGAATATCTCAGCTTTTTACTAGTAGTTTGAGTCAAAAATAGAGAAGAGACTCTTTGATAGCATTGAACTGCATTTGAAAACATTTCAAGTGTCATTATATACTTTTAAAGATAAGGCTATCTTTATTTTTATGGGTGTAAAATTACTTGAGTGTTCTAAGGTTCATTTGGCACAAACTTTCACTAACTCATTTCTAGAAAGGTCTTAAATTTCTCAAAGGTCAGTTATCTTGTTGGAAAGAAGCATAGCTCCAAGGGAGGGGTCTTTCAGGCCTTGGGATTAGAAAGTTTCAGATTTGAAGGATAGTATTGCCATTTAATTATTTTAGGTCAATGACTTCACACTGGACCCTGACTTAATCATCTCTAACAAATATACACTAATTTTTAAGGTGAAGATTTTTGTGAGGTTTAGGTACAACAGGTTAGGCACCTAACAAATGGTAGCTATTATTAGGCATTTTAGAAAGCTAACTTGGTAACAATGGAAGAATCTATGGTATTTTTAAATTTGTTTTACTTCTCCTAAAAAGCTTTAAAAGTGGAATTGTTTAGAACTGAGAGATCAAGAAAAATTCACCTAGTTTGCATCCCCTTCTCATTGCCCATTCCTACAAAAGTGACTTCTGTACCTTGTTAGGCATACATTCTTTCACAGAGTCCTTCTTTCATTACATAATACCTTTTAATATTATTTTAATATTTTAAAATTAACCTTACTAGGTTTTCTTACTAAGTTTGCAGCATTGTTTTGTGGGAGACCATTTTTCCATATCCTCATAAACTTTAAAGGGAGTATAAATACAACCGAATTAGAGTAGGCTTTTAAGTATTTGAGATTTTCTGTACAAACACAAGTTACCGGAAATGAAAAATACGGTTTCCTTTTTATGCCTACTGATGGTTGGAATATATCATTAAAGATAGTATCTTGTGTATGTCTAAATGAGCATTATTTCTTTTTACGCCTTTTTGAGGAACTTCAAAAGTTTGCATAATAGAGTTGTGGTATTTGTTATAATTGTAGTGACCCAATGAATTTTATTTGTTTGCCTACCATTTGCTATCTAAATTAGTTCCATGAAGATATATTTAGTAGGAGATTATTAAAAATAGGAATAGAAGAAAAGCCACACAAATACTCAAATTTGAACAAGATCGTTGCTAAGTGTATTGGTTCTACCTTGTTAATAAAACATGGTTTTTTCACAGTGCAAATTAGTGAGATCTTATTCAGTGAAATTCTTTCAATTTATTCTTTAAAATACATTGCAAAGTTTTAGTTTTTCTTTATAACTTAATATTTTTGTTAACTTTTAAACATCAAATTAGGTGAAACTGAATTGATTCAACTTTTATGTTTTAGGAGATTACCTGGAGCAATTGATGTTATTGGTCAGACTATAACTATTAGCCGAGTAGAAGGAAGACGACGGGCAAATGAAAACAGCAATATACAGGTTTGGTATTTAAAAATCAATTTTTTAAAAAACTGATGGATTATATATTTGCATTCTGATTTAATTTATTCAGTAAATATTCATGGAGCTTTCTTATGTATTAAGTACTTTAAGTGCTAGAGAGAGACTTAAAATGTGAATTGAGTTACCCTTACAAAAGCTTTTCCATTTAGAATTTGTAATCTCTGTATTTTTCTTAGTAATTTATTTCATTTTCCTCTTAAACATATTACGTAGATTCATTGAACAACAACAAAAAAATTATGGAAAAAATCATTGCTATTTCTGCCACTGAAATGTCATAATTTAACTTTTGGTACATTTCTTCTTTGCTGCTTACTAAGAAAATTGAGGTACTATTAGATTTTGTGTATATTTTTACCTAAAATTGTTTTCATTTTCTCATTATTTTTACAAATGTAATTTTAAATCTCTTCATGGTAGTTTCATTGTATGTAATTTATTTGATGTAATATTTCTGAGGGAAGTAGAGTTCTTTGGCTTTTAATTGAAAGAGTGAAAAGGATTTAGTAATTGACATTGTCAGGTATTCAGCGTGGCCATACTTTATAATTTATTCTCTTTTTCTAAATAACTTAAAAAATGTCCGAAGTATTCATTCATTCTTGCCTCCAATAAATTTTGTAAAATGTTCTTTTTAACATCTCTTAAGATAATTATTTGCAAAATAAAAGATTATTGTTGTTCACTTAGTCAGATGCCATGGAGTTGGGTCCACCTCAGCGACCCTATGTACAACAGAATGAAACACTCACCAACACCTTGCCGTGTACACAGTCTTTTTTATGTTTAAGTCAATTTTTGTAGCAACTGTGTCAAATCTAGATGAGGGTCATCCTGTTTTATGTTAACCCACCTCTCCTAGACATGATGTCCTTCTCAAGGGATTGATCCCTCCTTATAATGTGTCCTAAATACGTAAGACAAAGTCCAGCCATCCTTGCTTTCGAGGAACACTCCGGTTGTACTTCCTCTAGGACAGATGTGTTGGTTCTTTTGGTAGTCCATGGTACATTCAGTATTGGTTTCTAGCACCAAAATTCAAAAGCATCAATTGTTCTGTCTTCCTTATACACTGTCCAGCTTTCACAACCATATGATGTGACTGGAAATACCATGGCATGTGTCAGGTGCACCTTCATCTTCAATATGACATCTTTACTTTTCAACACTTTAAAGAGATCTTTTGCAACTGCTTTTCCCAAAGCAACATGTCTTTGGATTTGCTTTGCTTTGGATTTCTTTGGATGACTGTTGCTGCCATGAGTGTTGATTGTAGAGCCAAGTAAAGCAAAATGTTGGACAGTCTCAACCTTTTCTCCATTTATCATGAAATTGTGTAGTGACCCAGTTGTAAAGATTTTTGTTTTGTTGATACTTAGTTGCAATCCATACTGAAGGCTTCATCCTGTAGCCTTAGTTGCAATCCATACTGAAGGCTTCATACTGAAGGCTTACTGATCTTCATCAGGAAACGTCTCAAATCCTCTTCAGTTTTAATGAGCAAAGTTTTATCATCTGCATAACACAGGTTGTTAATGAATATTCCTCTAATTTTGATGCTGTTTTTCTTCATAAAGTCCAGTTTCTCAGATTATTTGCTCACCATCGAGATTGAAGAAGTACAGTGAAAGGATACAGCCCTAACACATGTCCTTCCTGACTTTAAACCAGGCAGTGTTTCCTTGTTCTGTTCAAATGACTGCCTACTGGTCCATGTATAGATTCCTCATGAGGACAGTTAAGTGCTCTGGTATTCCTGTTCTTCACAATGTTATCCATAATTTTTTTTTTTGATCCATACAGTTAAATGCCTTTGCCTCATCAATAGAACATAGATAGACATCTTTTTGGTGTTCTCTGTTTTTGGCTAATATCCATCTGACACCACCAGTGATGTCCTTGGTTCCATACCCTCTCCTGAGTCCAACTTGATTTTCTGGCAGTTCCCTGTTAGTATATTGCTGCAGTCACTTTTGAATGATCTTTAGCAAAATTTTACTTGCGTGAGATATTAATAATATCATTTGATAATTTCCGCATTTGGTTGTATCCCCTTTCTTGGGAATCGGCACAAATATGGGTCTCTTCCTCTCAGTTGGCCAGGTAGCTGTTTTCCAAATCTCTTGACATAAAGAAGTTAGCACCTCCAGTGTTGCGTCTATTTGTTGTTGTTGTTGTTAGGTGCAGTCGAATCGGTATTTGACTCATAGTGACCCTCTGTACAACAGGGGAAACACTATTGTCAGTGCTTCTCTGCTGCGCATAGGGTTTTCAATGGCAGATTGATTTTTGGGAGGGGGTTGCCAGGTCCTTCTCCCAAGCCTACAGCACCTGGTGTTCCCAGGCGGTCTCCCATCCAGGTACTAACCAGGCCCGACCCTGCTTAGCTTCCGAGATCTGATGGGATCGGATGCCACAGGGCTACATCTGCAGGCTCTATTTGTTGAGACATCTCAATTGCTATTCCATCAATTCCTGGAGCCTTGTGTTTTGCCAATACCTTCAAGACAGCTTCTAGTTCTTCCTTCAGTACTATTCGTTCCTGGCTATTTGCAACCTCATGAAAGGGTTGATTATCTACCAACTCTTTTTGGTATAATGACTCTGTGTTTTTCTTCCATCATCTTTTGATGTTTCTTCTGGTCTTTAATATTTTCCCTGTAGAGTCCTTGACCATTGCCACTCAAGGCTTGAGTTTTTTTTACAGTTCTTTAAGCATGAGAAAAACAAAACCTGTTCTTTCCTTTTGTTTTTCTATCTCCAACTCTTTGCACATTTCATTATAATATTTGATTTTGTCTTCTCGATCTGCCCTTTGAAATCTTCTGTTTAATTCCCTAACTTCATCATGTCTTTTATTTTAGTTGCTCTACATTCAAGGGCCAGTTTCAGAGTCTCTTTTGACATGTAATTTGGTCTTTTCTTTTTTTCCTTTGTTTTTAATAACCTGCTTTCCTCATGAAAGAAGTCTTTGATGTCATGCCACAGCTCATCTGATCTTCAATCATTAGTATCTAATGTATCAAACTTATTTTTAATGTGGTCTCTGAACTCAGGTGGGATATACTCAAGATCATACTTCAGCTTTTGGGCACTTGTTCTAATTTACTTCAGTTTTAGTTTGAACCTACAAATGAGCAGATGATGGTCTGATCCACAATCAGCACGTGGTCTTGTTCTGACTCTTGATATTGAGTTTTTCCATCATCTCTTTCCACAAATGTAGTCAGTTTGTTTCCTGTATGTCTCCTGTGGTGAATTCCATGAATAGTCTCTGTGTATGTTGATGAAAAATATTTTTGCAATGAAAGATCTTTGGTCTGAAGAATCCTGTCATGTGATCTCCAGCATCGTTTCTGTTACCAAGACCATATTTTCCAACTACAGAGCCACCTTCTTTGTTTCCAATATTTGCATTTCAGTCACCAGTCATTATCAGTGCATCCTGATTGCATGTTTAGTGTATTTCAAATTACAGTAGCTGGTAAAAATCTTCCATTTCTTCATTTGTAGCCTTAGTGATAGATGTGTAAATTTGAATAATAGTCATAATAACTGACCTTCCTTGTAGGTGTATGGCTATTACTCTGTCACTGGCAGTGTACTTCAGGACAGCTCTAGAGATGTCTTTTTTGATAACGAATGCAACCCCATTTCTCTTCAAGTCTGTCATTCACAGCATAGTAAACCATATGATTATCTGATTGAAAATAGCCAGTACCTGACCTTTTGGGCTCACTGATTCCTAAAATGTCCATGTTTATGCACTCCATTTCCCTTTTGACGATTTCTAATTTTCCTAGTTTCATGCTACGTACATTCCACGTTCCAATTATTAGTGTATTTTTACAGTTGTTTCTTCCTCATTTTGAATCATGCCACATCAGCAAATGTATGTCCCAGGGGCTTTCCTCCATTCCCATCATTAATAAGATCAACTCTACTTGGAAGAGGCAACTCTTCCTCTGTCACTTTGGAGTGCCTTCCATCTTGTGAGGCTTATTTTACAGCACTGTATTTGACATTGTTTCTCTGCTATTCATTGAGTTTTCAATGGCTGATTGCTTTGGGATTGGGCTGCCAGGTCCTTCTCCTAGTCTGTGTTAGTTTGGAACTCAGCTGAAACCTGTTCACTATGATTGATCCTGCTGATACCTATAATCCTAGTGGCATAGTTTTCAGCATCACAGCAACACACAAGCCCCCACAGTTTGGCAAACTGATAGACAATTAAAGGAAATAGATGATACTCCTCTTTTTCTCTCTACCATTAAAATGCCATGATTTCTTAAAATAATTCTTTTTCCTAATTTAAGAAATAAGTTGCAAGACAGGCACTATGGCACATACCTGTAATCTCAGTAACTTGGGTGGCTGAGGCAGGTAAATTGCCAGTTTGAGACCATAAGCAGCCTGTGCAACTTAACGAGACCCTATCTCAATATAAAAAAAAAAAAAAGAAAAGAAAAGTGGGTAGGAAGATAGCTCAGTGGTAGAGCACTTGCATAAGAACTTGGGTTCTACTCCATAATACTGCCAAAAAGAAAAAAAGGGGGGAAAGAAAAAAAGAACAAAACAAAAAAGGAAATGGCTTATGAATAGAAGCCTTACAAAAGGTACAGAATTTAATTATAGAAAAAGTTAATAAAAACAGGACATACATGTTTAAATGTTACCCTTTAATGAGTGAGGATCCAAGAACTATAATATAAATATCCAATGTTATGCTGATTGTTTTTGCTATTTCCCATACCTGTATGCACATCAGAATTCCTCAGGCAACTTGTGAAAAGTCCAAGTTTCTGGATGCTACCTTGCTTACTAATGTATTTCAGTAGGTTTAGGGTGCTTCTGGTGATGCCTCTCCCTCATCTATTCATATAGATCAGCCTTTTGGAAACACCGCTTTATTTTTCAAGTGTGAACCTTCGTTCTTAACGTTACAAACCACACATGAAAAAGTTATTTACACTCTGTAACTGCCTGTTACTTTTGACTTGTTGATGGATGCTTTACAGTCTTAATTTGCAACTTGGTGATTATAGGCTCTGGCACAGTGAATGTCTGACCAACTACCATGTTAATTCTCAGGGTTGGTATCTATGATTAATGATTATATTAACTTTGGTTATAAATGTATTTGCTACAATATGTTTATAAAGTACTTGTTTCTTATTTGAAATTTTTTGGTATTTCTTATTAACAGTTTCTTGGTAATAATACAGTTCTTTTTCCTAGGCTTTGAATATGAACATTTAAAAAGTCTTTTGTGTTAGCGTATGCTCAAATATATACATATAAGCACATAGCAGACAGAAGTACTATCCCACAAAAATATATGTATGCAAATTAAAACTTTTTCTTAATTTTTTACATTAAATGAAATTAATTAAGCTTAGATAAATATATTGACTTATCTTTAATTAATTGTGTTCTTATTTTAGGTCCTTTCTGAAAGATCTACTAGTGAAGTAGACAACAATTTTAGCAAACCACCTCCATTTTTCCCTCCAGGAGCTCCTCCCACCCACCTTCCACCTCCTCCATTTCTTCCACCTCCTCCGACTGTCAGCACTGCTCCACCTCTGATTCCACCACCAGGTAAATAGTGAAAAAGGCATTTAATTTTGAAAGAAAAATCACCCATGAGTGTTTCTTTTATTGTGAGTTTAACAGTTAAAATGTATTGTTGAAAATGATATTTTCGTTGCATTACATTAAAAAGTGGTAGATACACTTATTATTTTGTTTTCAGCAGTCACACTGAGATACATACGTCTTGCTATTTCAACATAACAGACAATATTCTAAAGAAGAATATAAAGATACTAAAATTGATCCAAAAATATGATCACAATCCCAACACCAAAGTTGCTAATAGTGTATGTATAAATCATTACTGAATTGTAAACCGTATTTTACGTTATCTTGAAAAAAAACTTTAAACTGACTTTTAGAATTGGAGTAGGCCTAAAAAATATATTCTATGAAGAGATTGAAATTAAAATGTTCTTATCTAAGCTTCCTCTTAATTTTAGTCTTAAGAAATTAAAATTTCAATCTCTTCAGTATTAGATCTTTTGGAAAAAACCTAAAATTAGAGTATAGTTGGTTAGAAAGATAAGTAAATGTTCTTATGTAAGCTCAATTTTAATAATTTCATTTAGTCTAAGAAATTGAGTAAAAGTACAAGTTTCCTTCTGGTGTCTTGTTTCTTTGTGTACTAGTTTCCTTTTAGGAGGCTGCTACTGAGAGGGAGGGACCTGGTGCTTTCCCCTGCTTTTTTTTGTTTTTAATTTTTGTGGTGCTTCTTTTAAAGACAAAAAAGTAATGTAAATTTTTAATCATATTTTTAACTACTTTTGGTTATTAAAAACCAGGTCAGTGGTGACAGAGAAAAGAGTTTATAATTAATTTCCAAATTTTCCTTTTTATTTATATTTTAATCTTTCATCCAGTGGCCTTTCTTTCACTCCATTAAGTTTTCATTATTTATTCCCCTTAACCAGCTTTTGATGAAAGTAAGATTGATTGAAATTAATAAGTATTGTACTTTCTTTCTAGGGAGAATGCCAATAGTGAATGATAATTAGCTGCTAGTCCTAATCAGAATTATATGCCCACATGGATTAAGATTTGCTTTCTATCAGTAAAATTAATTCATGCTAGAGTGCTCCTTTGAGGCAAAGCTGGCTATAGTGCATCTTATGTATTTTGTACATGTATTCAGGAGGGACCAGTTCGTGGAGAAGGACATCATGTTTGGGAGAGTGGCAGGTCAACAACAACAAAAGAAGAAAATCCTCCACTAGATGTATTGACACAGTGTCTTCAGCAATGGGCTTAAACATAAATAAGATCATGTGCCTGGCACAGAATCGGGAGTGTTTTGTTCTGCTGTACATAGGGTTGCTATGAGTTAGACCCAGGCACCTAACAAGAAGAGAGCCATAGCCTCTCACTTAGCCTCTCACTAACTTTCCATTTACAATGGAGCTATCTTTTCCCTGAGGTGTTGATTGTGATCAGAATACAAAGCCAGATAATAGGATTTGAATAGGTTCTTTCCTAACATGTTCATCCTTGGCCTCTAGCTTGGTTAGCTACTCCCTTTGCTCTTCATCCTTAACACCTTTGAATTTTTTTTTCTTCTCAGACTTCATTTGTCAAACAAGATGAGAAAAATATTACAAAATGTGATTTTTGGCTTTAGAGAATCTGTTGTCTCAAAGTAGACAAAGGCTGGCATAGGTTAGATGTGCTCCTTCTAGACAGCATCATTTTTGAATACATTGCACACAAATCATTTGTAAGTTGGGATTAGACCTGTGATTGTTGCATTTTTACTATACTGAGAACTAATCAAATGTGATTCATAATGAGAACTTAATGTGCTTCATTGAGTCCCTTATCCTTTGGAAAAAAAGTTAGATGAAATCATTAATTTTTGAATATATTTAATTAATGAGGAAAAATGGTAAATGTTTATTATAATCACCCTTATGTAGAATTGCTTTATAATTTTATTTAAAATTTACTAGTACTAAAGGTTCTACAGCCATACCATCTTGGCATCTGATCTCGAAGGGTTGGGCCTGGTTAGTACTTGGATGGGAGACCGCCTAGGAATACTGGGTGCTATAGGGTTGGGAGAAGGACCAGGCAGCCTACTCCCGCAACAGTCAGCCATCAAAAACCCTGTGAATAGCAGAGAAGCACTGAGAGTAGTGCTGGGTAGGGCACCGGATTGAGTAGTATTTTGTGTGTTGTATATAGGGTTGCTATGGGTTAGACCTGGCTTGATGGCACCTAACAACAATAAGTACTAAACGTGATTTGAAAGAATGTTTTTTAAATCTTTAAAAATTTAACTGATAATTAATTGTACTTATTTATTTGCACATTTTTTGATATATATATTTACCTTATAGAATGATTTTAAGCCAACACATTCGTCACTTCATATGCCATATTTTGTGGTGAGAAATTTAAAATCTTTTTTTTTAGTGGTTTTGAAACATAGAGCTCTTGACTATGACTCCAGTCCACACACAGTTCTAACCTGAATCTGATTTTGTAGCCCTCTAAAACTGTTAAAATGGTGCAGAATTGATTTGAGAATATACAGTAGTTATTATTAACTGTAGTCTCTCTGCTGTGCAGTAGATCTCTAAAACTAATTCCTCCTAACTGAAACTTTGTATCCTCATCTCAGCCTCTGGTAACCACCTTTCTACTCTCTACTTCTATGAGTTTCTCTCTTAGGTTTCACAAATTAATTGAAGATCATGGAGTACTGAGTTTTCTATTCCTGATTGTTTCACTAAGCATAAGGTCCTTCCAGGTTCATCCATGTTACAAATAACAGAATGAAAGAATTTTCTTATTTACTGGCTAACATAGCAGTATCCTCAGATAGCTGACTTTTTATATGTTCAATACTTGGCTTGTTTTTTTAAAGAGGAGAGGAGTGGTATGAATTAATGGAAAAGTACTTTGCTGGTAGAAGTACTCAGAACTTCTGTAGAATGCTGCTGGTAGTCAGTGGCAATATGTGAAAGTTTGCTTTTTTGAAATGCTAAAATTACTCCATTTCTTTGCTGTATAACCTCTGTTTATAAGAATAACCTCTATAGGAAATAAATTTTTGAATAATGATTAGGTTGTCAGTGGCATTGTACTATAGGATACAATTATTTTTCCTATTGCTTAGTCAATTTATCCGCTTAAATGTTAATTCTCAGCTCCTTGATTCCTATCCAGATTTCCTTTTATGATTATTCTTAGATTGTCTTTAAGGAATGCAGAATGAGATGAATTCTAATCCTGATTTAAATATTATCTAATGGTGGCACATTTGCTCTGTGTTTGAGGGTTCAATTCATATTAAAGCTGGATATTTATTAGTTGAGATATCTGAATTACTCCTTATTTTTACTATTATTGGGGAGAGTATAGGATATTTTCATCTGTTTTTCCACAGTGGTCGTCATAATATATTGTATGCAATTGGCATTCTTTATGTTAGCTAATTGAGTTAACAGCAAGTAAAGGAAAGAAAGCTGTGACTCAGGAGTCTTTTGAAGTATTGCCTTAAAAGATAACTACACTTAGGGAAATCTTGAGGGTTCTTATTTGTTTCCTTTAGAAATTTTGAAAAGGGGGAAAGATTTCCAAAAGTTGACTTAAATTTTAATGTTACCTTTGTTAAAATTAGGTTTCTAATGCATCAGTTTTTTAAGACTAGTTCTGTATATGATGAGACATATATAGTAATGATATATTATGCCTATATTTTTTGGATGCTCAGTTTTTGGTTTTTTTTAATAAATACAATGATTGTATGTCCAGGTTTACTTGGAACAGACCTACCTTACACCTTTTATCTTAGCATAATTGTTCATGCTCAGACAGTCCCTGGTTTGGACATTAAAACTTATGATTAGCTCTGTTTGGAGGCTTTTGACATAGCTCATCACATAATTGTAAATGGTTCTTAACAATTATGAGATGATAGAAAGAGCTCTCTTCCAAGATTTTTATTGTCAACTAGTTGACCAAGAAGAGAGGTATTGCCGCCTCTTCCCTCGAGCATCCATCTACAAAATGTATGAAATCTTGTTAGTAACAGAGAGAGAACAAACTATTTCTGGCTACAGAATTATATAAAGAGTTGAGAAGGCCTCTTTCAACAAAGGTGGCTGAGACCTTTGGAAATGCAAAAATATTTAATGTGGTTCCTTGTAGCCATAGTCACAATAGCTTGAAAACAAATAGTGGTTAATCATGGTCTTTTGTACTTTTTTAAAAATCTGTTTTCATTTTCTAGTGAACCAGAAAATAAATTGTGGGTTTTTAAAAAATATACTAGTGTGATTTCATATTGTTTCTGAGTAATATTAGAAATAATATTTAATAGTTAATGAATACTCAGTATTGAAAGCATTATTCTGAGCATATCGTCTGTATTAGCTCATTTGGTTCTAGAATGACCTCTGAAATAGATATTCTGATTTTAAAGATGAGCAAACTGGGGCTTAAAGAATTTAATAGCTAAGAAATAGAACCAGAATTCTGACCCAGGCAATTTTTCTGGACTGCTTATTTTCTTTCTTAACTATATTGAAGTGGATTAGTGCTGTTTAAGAAAACTATGTTATTAGAAAACTATGTTATTAGATTATGTATTTGTGTAATAACATGTGATAGAAGCTGTTCTGCCCTCTGAAAATCACGTCTCTGATGTTGAAGTGTATGCATATGTATTTCTGGATGAGGAAATAAAGGAGATTGTAAAGAGCAGGAGTTAGATTTTCTTAAAACCAGTTAACTAAAGTTTTACTGTTTGCCTAATTTGTGATAAGAAGTCCATGCTTAACTGAATAAGCCAGTTTTGAGGTACTTGAATATTAGAAGAAACATTGTAAAACTGGAAGGATGGATGTTAGAGACTAGGTTATTTTGTGCATGTTTTTGTTTGTTATGGTAAAAATATACGTATTTTAAGCATTTGTAAGTGTGCATTTCATTGTATAACCATTACCATGACCTATCCCTAAAACCTTTTCATTATCCCAAACAAAATCTTCATACCTTTTAAATAATAACTTCTCCCTTTACTCCCCAACTCCTCTATTCTTTCTCACTCTGAATTTGCTCATTCTAGATAGCTTATATAAGTAGAGTCATAAAATATTTGTCCATCTGTGTCTGGCTTATTTCTAAAATTTAAAAATTAATGATTGTGAACTAATTTTATGATAGGCTTATAATTTAGACTTTTAAATATTAATTTACTTTAAAGCCATCATAATTTCTTTTTCTATAATGGAGTTTATTGAAGGCTAGAAGGCAGGTTCAGTTTGACTCATTTTTTTGTTACATTAACTAATATTAAGGCTCATGTGACAGTGTTTCTGTAGTTCTTGGGAACAACTGAAATTGAACATGGGAGTAGAATTCTAACTCATAAAAGGCTCTTAGTTTTACTGAATGTCATCTAACTCTGTAGACCACAGACAAGGCATCCTTGTTAAAGCTGCTGGATATAGCCTTTACCTGTTTATACGGATATCAAATATAAAAGATTCTACATTTTAGAAGAAAGTTTATTTCCTCATCTGTGACTCTTGTCTTGTAAATCAGTGTCTTACTTAGTCATCTAGTACTACTAATTGTGTAGACTTTGAAGTCTTATTCATTCTTTAAGTATGTTGATTTGGGGTTAGGAATGATTTAGGGAGGGAAGAGGGTGAAGAGCTCACATCTGGAGTCTGTGTTTCCTAAAAGGTCTGCATTCTCATTCAATTATTCCTCTGTTAGCAATCTAGCTCTTTAGCATTAGCATTTCTCAAATTTTTGATTGCATGCTTTTCTAAACTCTTAAAAATTACTGCAGACCCTAAAGAGCTTCTATTTGTATATATCTGCCTGGGGATTTTGCATTAAAATTAAAATGAAAAAATTGAGATATTTATTAATTTAGAAATAATCAAAATCATTACATATTAACATAAAAACATTTTTTATTAAAATTTTTTTTTAATGGAACACTGACAGAGCAGAAGGTAGCCTTGTGCCAGGCACGGTGGTGCATGCCTACAATGTTAGCTACTTGGGAGGCTGAGACAGGAGGATTGTAAATTTGAGGCCAGAGGCAACTGGTACAACTTAGTGAAACCTTGTCCCCAGAATAAAAAAGGGCATGGATTGGGCAAGTGGAGCATTTATCTAGCATGTTTGAGGCCCTAGGTTCAGCCCCCAGTATTGGGTAGAGTAGAGAATTGGCCTTATTTCACTTACTCAGTGGCTTATTGGAGAAAAGCCAAGTTTGCTTGTTTGTTTTTACATTAAATCTATAGTGATCTCACAAGTAGTGTAACATCAGGAAAACTCCACTGTGTGCTTATAAGAAAATAAACATGAAGAAAACAACATCTTAGTTTTTTGTTGGTTTGTTTTGGGGAGCAGAGTCTCACTGTGTAACATAGGCAGGCCTTAAAGTTGATGTCCTCTTGCCTCAGCCTCCTGAGTGCTGAGATTATAGACATGTGCCACCACGCTTTGCTAACACCTGAGTATTTTTGAGAAAGTAGTTTTAAATTTAGAAGGGTCTCAGAAACTCACAGGAATCCCTGGATAAAACTTTGAAAATTGCTGCTTTGGCCAAAGGTTGACTTGTATTAGATGAATATTATCAGCACCCTTGAATTTTGCCCTGTTAATTGAGAAGCAGTTGTATGTACAACATTTATTAAGCTATTGTGCTATGGCTTTTTACTCTTAACCCAACATATTGCTTCGTCACTATTTTGCCAGAAATATAGTACATATTTTCCAGAAGTACCTTTGAAAAAAGAATTCCTTAAAGTCTTTGAGAACTATATTCACTTTCTCTTTTGTTGTGTTTTTCTATATTAAAAAACAATCCCATTGTTTTCAGTAAACTCAAAGTAAGGAATAATTCTAATTATATTCAACAGTATTTTCTGACACAGTTAAAAATAATTCAGATGTGAATTTTATAGAGATTAAAAACTTCTTTAGGCTGTTGGTTTTTGAATGTCCTTTTTCCTTGTGGATGATTCCTTTGTAATAGTTATTTTTAATACACTATTCACACTGCAGTTTGTAGAATATAATTATGGTTTAATATCTACCTTTTGCTTGTGCTATTTCATTTTGTGATTGTGAGCTGGTAAAGATAAACTACTTTAAGTTTTTCCATTTTATAGTAATGTAAATATCTTTTTAAAGTATTGTGATCATAGCATTTTAAATACATTTTTTAAAGTGCTTTTCTTTATTTTTTTTGCACCTCTGTATTGTCTTAATCATTAAAAAATGGTTTAAAGTAATCTACATTTAGAATATTTATCTAAAGGGTAAATGATAGGGAGTGTGAGTATATGTGTGTGTTTCTAATTTTTAAAATCCAGATACTTAGAAAAAGCATTTCTGGTAGAAGGTGATTATGTAAAGATTTTTTTGTGAACCTTGACTCTTTATATACTGGGTTTCTTTGTGCAAGCTTACAGCTAAGATTAATGGTTATGAAATAGAAATTGTGAGACTTAAGTGCTCAGGCTTTTCTATTCCTTATTTAGTACTGCTGATGGGATTTAGAATTTAATGAGAAATAGGCAGAAGTCACATTTTTCTGCCCTTTTTTTCCTTTCTTTTGAACTTAATAGAGAAAAGATAGGTAGTTATTACATGTTTTGCTTTCCTATTGTTCCATTACAAATTATCCCAGAATGTAATGACTTAAAACAACATACAGTTATTATTGAACAGTTTCTCTGCAGCAGAAATCTAGAAACAGCCCTGCTGAGTTCTCTACTTCAAGGCCTCTTTCAGGCTTCACAGTCATCTCTTAACAGTTTGGGCAGCTTTGTCAAAGTATGCAAGCTGAGATGTCAATAGAAAGGGTGCCAGCAAAATAGAAGCCACTGTCTCTTGCAACCCAGCCATAAGGTGACATCCTGTCACTTTTACTGGGTTACTCACAAAGGCATGTTTCTAGGAGACAGGGATCACAGAGCCATGTCAGAAGCTGCCTATCACTTAATTTTCTTTTTGTTTTAGTAATACAAATTGATGAGAATTTACACCTTGAGAATGAGTTTTGTTGAGAACGAGTCAGTTTTGTGTGTATGTGTGTTGACTGCACAGCCTGCTATTTTGTGGGAATTTTTAATATAGATAAATTCTTTTCTTTTTTTCCCCCCCTTTATGTATAAATGTTGGGATACAGAGTAATAAAACTTATTTCCATTATGCAACTATTGTATCACTTTTGGGTACACTTTCATCAACTTACATATTTTACAGAACCATTTGATAATAAAATCATTGCAATAATGAATTATATTCTCATTGAGTTTTTCCCCTTTCCCTGTTTTCTCTCATGTATTCGTATAGTTGCATTATATATTTTGAGATTATCCTCTCCTCCTACACCTTTCTACATTATTTCCTCTCCCCTTCCACAAACTTCACCCCCCCAGTCCCCTTGCCCCTTCTTTCTACTCCGCTTATATTTTCCCTTCATACATAAGTATGATTTTTCATTTATTTGTGTGTGTGTGTGTACATATAGTTTTTTTTTTCTTCCATTAAGTTAGATTTAGCTCCCACATATGGATGAGAACATGGTATTTCTCTTTTTGGGACTGGGTTTGTTCACTTAAGATGATGTTTTCCAGTTCCAACCATTTTGCTGCAAATGACATAATTTCATTCTTCTTTATTACTGAGCAATATTCCATCGTGTATATATACCACAATTTTTTATCCATTCCTCTATTGATGGACATCTTGGTTGATTTGGGACCCTTGCATGTGTGAGGAGTACTACATTAAATGTAGAAGTGCAGGTGTTCCTGTGGTATGATGACTTTGAGTATATTCCCAAGGGTGGTCTAGCTGGATCATATGGCAGTTCTATTTTTAGTTTTCTGAGGTATCTCCATATTGATGGCCAGAGTTTGAATTAATTTGCAGTCCCACCTGCAATGTAAAAGTGTTCTTTTTAATGTTATATAATGTAAGACTACTACCTTTCTGTTTCTTTGCCTGAGTTCTCCAAGTAGGATTTCTTGCCTCTTCTTATCCCCTTCCTTCTCCCTGTCTTTTCACACTTAAAAGTATGCAGTACATACTGGGAAAAACTGAATCTTCTTTTCTCTCTCTCTCAGCCTCTCCTTTTTTAAGAATGCCAGGTAGTATAGACTGTCATACTATTCTACTTGCATCACATGTAGTAGATGCTTTTGTTTTATAAAAATTGGAATTGAATTTTTTTCAACTGTGTTAAGTTTCTCAGCAGTGTAATTAAGAGAGAAGTTTAGAATGTATTTGTTCAGTGATCTTCAATGTGTAGTTCCAAGCTGGCAACAAGATCTCTTGAGAAATTTGGAATGGAATTTTCTGATCCCACTTTAGACTTTCTAAATAAGCAGTTCTAGAAGTGCCCAAAACTCTGTACCTAACAAACTCTCCAGGTGATTCTGATGCAGGCTAAGTTTCAATACGATTTATCTGTCCAGTCCATTAGAGCTTGAATATTACTTTTTGAAAAGCTTGATTGTTACTTTCCCTAAAGCTTTTGGTCACTACTAAAAATCCTACTACCTTTAGAGAAAGCTTTCCAGGAAAATAAACTTTTTTCCCCTACTCGTTTTACAAGTAAAGGTTATAGAATAGAAGCACAATTCTTGGCTTTGTATGCTTCAAGTCTTTTTGATTTAGATAGGCAGCTTTTTACAGGTTGGGCAGGAAGGTAAAGTTGTCCAGAAGAGAGAAAGGATTTTTTCAGACAAATTTTCTCCACCTTACATTATTTCTTGTTTTTTTAACAAACATCAAAACTAGTGATTTTTAAATGAAAACGCTGTTGGCCTTACATTATATCAAATATTTAAACTATCTTAGTTGTATTTTGAAAATGTATTTGATAGTTGTCAAGAAATTAGTTGTATAATGTTTCATAAATTTTATAATCCTTTTTAATGAAAATATACTAATGAAGATTTATACTGAAATAAAATCTTAGATGAAATAGACATCTCACAAGAAGAGCCTTTTCTGGTTCCCATGCCAATGTTCTAATGTACAGTTATCAATTGGAAAAACAACTGTATATGGCATAATTTTTCTTTGGTTGTATGGGTAGTTCCAGTTGACTTGTAAAAATTTTATTCTATAATACTGTTGTAATAAGAATAAAATGAAAGGCAGACTGTACTTTTTAAACTGCCTTTGTAGCATACTTAGTTTGGTCATGTGTCCTTTATGTTTGTATTCTGGATATTGCACAACTTAAATATTTTTAAGGACAAATTTTCAAGGAACCAGCTTATACTTCCTTAGTTTTTTTGCACAAATTCATGTTTTTAATAAGCTATAATAAACATTGCCTGCAGCCGTACCACTGTGCCATCTGATCGTGTCAGATCTTGGAAGCTGGGCAGGGATGAGCCTGGTTAATAACTGGGTGGGAGACTGCCTGGGAATACCAGGTGCTGTAGGCTTGGGAGAAGGACCCAGCAAGCCATTCCCAAAAAACAATCGACCATTGAAAACCCTAGAAAAGCAGAGAGTCACAATACTGTTTTGCCTATTGTACTTACAGGTAGGGTCCCTATGAGTCAGACACCAACTCAACAGCACCTAACACAACGACAACATAGTAAACATAGCCAAAGTACTACATGCTGCTCACATTCATTTAGGTAAAGTTACTAGGACTATGATATCGCACAATGGGTGGCAGATTTTATATATGCCAAAGAAAATATTCATGTATTTAAATGTGAAAATTAGATCAAACCGTGAAGTTCAGTAGTGTTCTAAAAAGTCTGTATTATTGTAAAGAAATTTAGGCATTAGTATATATTAAGAACATTTAATGCTCTGCCTTCCTTAATTTTCCCATTTAGCTTGGAATCTGGGACTCTTGGCTTGTATTGTCTGCTGGAGTCTTTTAATTTAGTGATCTGGGAAGCAGCAAGGTGACCTCAGGATGGGTGAGAATTGCTATTAACTGTGAGTGAGTTTGGTAGATTTGTGGAAGATCAATGACTTTTGGAACATCATGGCCGCTTTCCATATCACTTTTAGCCTGATTGGCTTGGTAATCTTTTATTGTCTGAGTGGTCACATCAGGTGCTTCTGCCTGTATCTTAAGGCCATTTGCTGTCTTAAGATCTTATTTATGTAAACCTTTTATTCTGAAAAACATGCATGTCAGAACATTTCTAAAATAAACCATCAGCAGATCTCCATGGTCAAGAAAATATTTGAAAGTGTTCATTTTTTATTCGTTTAATGAATTATATTTTCTCCCTCTGAACTAATTTTGATTCAGTGTTTAAGACAGGATCTAGTAAACCTTCCTGTGTTGAACTTACCTATGGTATAAAACTTCTCATGAAAAAGTTATTTTAATTTTTTTTCCTATTTTCTTACGTAGAAATCATTATTTTTCTTTAACTGAAAGTAGTTACAATTTGCATGCCACATAAATTACCTTTCACAAATGTCTTAAATTTAAAATGTGGGATTTAATTTTAGTATTTAGTAAATAAATTTTATATTAGTACTTAAGGGCACATTTGACCAGTGTAAACTTAGAATGTTCATACGTAGTTTAAGTTTTTAATGTTTGCAAATAAGTGAGACTCACTCAATATTTGCTGACACCTGTAGAAGCAAATCATCTACATTTATGTTAATGTGCCCTGGGAGTATGTGTGTATGTGAATTAACTACATTCCCTTTCTCTACTCTTACATATCAAGGAAAATATTAAATATTTCCCCACTCCTGTCAATGGTAGTTTAAAAAAAAACAAAACTTAAGACTTGAATAGCCCACATTGATTGAGCTTTACAAAAGTGAATAATATCCATAGTCTTCAGTTCCCTTGCCCTACCTACAGTATTAAAGAACTGCAGATTAGTTTCCTATTAAAATGTTAAGATAACAAAATCACATTGATTAAATTTAGTTAGCATTAAATGTTAATGGAGTTTATTTTGTATGCACAAGTGTGCTTTTTAAGTGATGTCTAACTTCATTCCTGATTATAATTAGTGGGGGAAATCTTGTTATCAAGTTGTTAGACTGGTTTTTCCTCAGGGAAGTTGGATGTTATACTGGAATTGTAGGTCTGCAAGAAAACAGAATGCTTCTCATGAGTGCTAAGCCAGGATAATGAGGCAAGGGGTTTTATTTCAAAGTTTGTTTGGTGATGGCATAAATACATAACAGGTTCTGAAATCCAGTTACTATATTAAATTTCATCACTTGTTTTTTAGGTATTCCAATAACTGTACCACCTCCAGGTAAAACTTTTTTTCATGTTTTCTCCATCATTGTAAATGAACATGAAATTTCAAGCTTACAGTTACAGGAGGGACGGTATTGATGTGGTTAGATTATGAACTAGGCTATTGGGATTTCAAGGTCCTATTTTCAGCTCTGCCTTTGCTTCATTCCAGTTTTAAGATACTTAGTTTTCTTATACCAGTCTTACCCATTTCTGTAGAAATAGAGATTCTGAGAAAATTCTCATCAATTTGTGCAGAAAACAGCATGAGATGTAAAATCTTTGTTAAAAACTTCTTTGACCAATGAATTTTTTAATATGATAAAGCACTACAAGAGAGGAGAAAAATGATTTATCTTGTCTTTATCATGGCTTCTGATTTGTTTAATACTGCTGTCGTAACTGAGTATCATGAGAAAAAAATACATTCTGAGCCATACAGCAATTAGATGGGTTGATAATTGGTCAGCTGATTGTTGTTAGAATGGTGATTAATTATTTATTGTTGTAATGGTATGGTCAATAGGAGTTCACATGTGGCCCAGTATTGCTTTTTACGTTGTTAGTTATTTCTTGTGTGATAGCAAATCCTATTAGCAAGTGTGTTTACTGAGTTCAGTGTTAAAAACCAAGGAGTATGGAAAGAATGACTGGTGGTAATGCATGGAAGGGTAGATACAAATCAAAAGACTTGAATAAACAGAAAAGGGAAATTTAGATTGCACAGGGTAGTGTACATATTTAGATAAGGGATAGAGTCACTGATTGCGTGTGAATGTGGCTGGAAAAGACTTATCAGGAAAAATGAAAGGAATTGATGTGTCCTTTTAATTTAATAAACAATGTGGTTGTGAGACCTAAAACTTAGGACTGTGGACTCTGTGATACTTGCTAAACTTTGTGTTTGTATTGATGTTAATAGAGGGGTTATAGAGCCTAAAATTAGATATAGTGAAGAGCATAGTAAATTTGAAACAGTTTGAAGCAGGGCTATAAATTGATTTAAGTGGAGCTTTGAGAAAGAATAGGAGAACTGAGATGCACTTTTACATAGAATACTGAAAAAGGAGGCTTAGTGAAAGAGTTTTCAAACATTTAGAAAGTAATAGAGAATATGATAGTGGAATCTTGTCCTCAGCATTTGAATTATAGTGTGAGATATTTAAATTATATATTGCAATGCATTTCCTAATAGTAAGGGCTGTTAAAACTTGGGAAAAAAATGATATCTAAGTTGTGGGATCTTAAAGTCTTTTGTTGGGATACTGTGTTGCCTATCTGAATTTGAAAGGGCAGAGTAGATGAACTGTTAAGATCCCTTTTAGACATATTTTTCTTTGGCATTTCATTCAGGTATTATCAATTACTAAGAATGCAGACCTCATGACAAGAAGGTGCAAATTATTTTCCCCCAACTAATCAAAAAACTCCATTATGTACCTTTCTTTGTAAAGTAGTTTGTTGTGCTGTTTAAAACATTTTATGGCAGATATTCTCAGCTTTGAACATTTATATATTTACTGGTTACATTATATTTATAAATTATGCATTTTAAGGAATTTCTATACATCTAAAACTCAAAATATATTTTTTAAAATAGGTAAATACTATTTTATTTACTTTTCTTCTAAAATATTTCAAGTATAACATATCTGGTGCCAACACTAATACTGTTTTTTATATGGAAAAGGTAAGGCATTGAGATTAACTTTCTACTCAGAAAATGGGCTGTGTGTGGTGCTGAAAATAAGACCATATGTCCTGACTCCCAGTTTGCGTTCTGTGTATTAGGGCAGACTGTTCATTGAATTTTTATTTCTCCAAAAACCTGTTTATAAGTTTAAAGTGCATTTTTTATAAGTTTAAGGTGCATTTTTTTTCTGTCCATTGTAACATAGAGAAGCTCGTTGATGTCCCCCAGAGAAATTTAGTGATGCACAGCAACTTTGTTTCCCTCTTGATATTAAATATACATTGTTAATTATTTTTGTCTTATGATTGAATGTTTCAGGTTTTCCTCCTCCACCAGGCGCTCCACCTCCATCTCTTATACCAACAATAGAAAGGTAAATCAGTGTGGATATTATAAATTTTTCATCATTGATAGCTTTTTGACAGAAGAATTATACACGAGATCTTTGATAATATTTTCAAAGATTTAATTTTATAAGCATAGCACTTGCCTTGTTGTTGTTGTTAGGTGCCGTCGAGTGGGTATCAGACTCATAGAGACCCTCATAGAGTTTTCAGTCCCTGAGTGCTTCTGGATTGCCTTGGGAGTGGATTGCCAGGCTCTTCTCCCATTTTTGCGGTGCTGGGAATTGAACTCGGGGCCTCAGAGACTGCAGCACAGCGCTCTACCCACTGAGCTAAATCCCAGCCCCACTTGCACTTGCCTATTAATTTGTAAATCTAATCTGTTAATTATTTTTATATAAGATGTTAGACCTATAGCCCGATATCAGAACAGGGCAAAGAAAATGAAATCATAGTATTTTGAAATGGTATCTTGGTTTAATTTATGATGCACTAATTAAAGAAACTTCTAGATTGTTAAGAACTGGGCTGGTCAGTTTTGTGGGAATAGAAACAATTTACTGGAAATCATGGATAATGGATGTCTCTTTTTGCATTGGATAAGGGCAACTATTATCGTACCCTAGTTAAAAAAGAAAAGTTGTCTTACTGCCTGCTATGCTGCTGCATCCTGGGTACCACAAGGAAGGATTGAGTCCATTCTGCATGGCAGTGGCCTTATTTTTTTATGTCCTGTATTAGGAATATGTTAGTTAGAAGGCTGTATTAAAGAATATTCCCCTGATGGATGGCAGTATTGTGTTTAACAAAATAAGGTCTGAAATCCCAGGTTGTGAGGCAAATTTCATAATTTCTTTGAGACTCAGTTTCCTTTTTTAACCACAGGTGTGGATCGAGTATGAAGGTTAAAATAGCTAGTGATACAACACACCAGTACACAATTCTTAGCAGATAGAAATCACTTGTAAGTGGGAGCCATTGTTGTTTCACTTTAAGTGTCAGGTACCTTCTGTAAAGTTTATTTCTGAAAAGATTATTGAAATTATGTAAAAAGAAAACAGTGTGCAAACTTTACATCAATAGCATCAAATCATGCATACAATTTTCAAAGGAGATGATACCAAGGGAAGTTGTGAGTTGTGAGAACATCAGGATTTGGTTTTATTAGGTTTTTGTTAAACATAGACTTGTTTCTCAATCAAAATGTTAAAAAATATCTGTTTATCCTATCAGTGTTGCTGAAATTACTGATTTATAACTATTAAAACCAATTTTTTAAACATTAATTTTTAAATTTCAAATACTCTGTTAGCCTCAATATATTTCTTTATTATTTCATTGGGCACCAAGCTGACATTGATGGTATTATTTATGTTAAATATTACTAGCCAGTTACATTTTTCCTTACAATTAGCTGGTAGGTTTAATGTTTTTGATGTTAAAGGGTCCATATTTTCATATTAAAAAATAAAATTACAGAGAAAGAGCTTATTACTAAATGATGATTGAATAAAGCCACAATTTTGCTTGGTGCATGGACATTTGCCTGTAATCCCAGTTACTTGGAAGCCTGAAATGGGAGTATCACTTCAGTTCAGGAATTCAAAACCAGCCTGGGCAGCATAGCAAGATGTTGCCTCAAATAAGAAAATGTTATAAATTTTCTTTGTTATTTTTCTATTAGTACCAAACTAAGAAAACTTCCTTGCAACAGACATAAAAATACCTTTTTTTTCCTCAACAGTGGACATTCTTCTGGTTATGATAGTCGCTCTACACGTGCATTTCCATATGGCAATGGTAAGTTACTGGCTATTCAGATTCAGTTTGAGCAAAGTACTTAAATATTTTTAAAGCATTTAAAACAGGTTTCTGTTGTTTAAAATAAAATCTTTACAGAGCAATTAAGAAACAGTAACAGAAAGAATAAATGGATCTATTCATCTGCCAGGTTACTTGCAAAGTAAATTTCATTTATTTATCAGTTATACTTTTAAAAATAAATAAATAGTGGCATAACAGAAATTTTTAGTTTACCTTTTCCTAAAAGGATTTAAGCTTTGTCACAAGTTTGTCTTTGTTCATTGTCCATGTGAGTTATGGCAACCAAATAATGTTGTTCTTATCTTTCCCCCTCACTGGCTTAATTTTTCCTGTAAATCATTTTTAGATTTTCTTCCGTGTTCACTTGTAACAACTTTATCCATTCTTAAGGATTCTAATACCACTTTCATTCATTCATTTATTTTTTAAAAATGCTGTGCATTGTGCTAAGTTTAAGGATTATGTGAGACTTAGTGGTTACCCTCATCCAATTTATAGGCTAGTAGGGAGGTAGCAAGGTGATAGAGAAGAGGGTATCATGGGAGCTCCGTGGCTGGTCTCCTACTTCAAAAGGTAAAGCAATGGATGACTTGACTTCAACACTGTTCAAAGACAGGGGGATAAGAGAGAACATGATAGGCTTTGTGAATTGAAAGAAATACACATGGTTGGACTATAACAGAGTATGTGATCATATAAGGCAATACAGGCAAATACTGCAGATTCTATGAGTTTGGTTCCAGATCATTTCATTGCAATAAAGCAAATGTGATAAAATGACTTACATGGAGTTTTTGGTTTCCCTGTACATATAAGTAGTATTTATACTATACTGTATAAAAGTGCAGTAGTAGTATATCTCACTCCCAAAACAGCCAGCCATTGAAAATCCTATGAATAACAGGAATAACAAAGAAGCACTGACATAGTGCTGGGCATGGCACTGTTGGTAAGTGTTTCGTTCTGTTGTACATAGAGTCTCTATGAGCTAGAGTCGATTCAACAGCACTTAACAACAACAACTGCAAGCATTATGTCTAAAGGAACAATATATATCCTTTAATTTAAAAAATACTTTATTGCTAAAAAATGCTAGTGATCACCAGAGCCCTTCTGATCAGGGAGGTTATGACTGAAGAGTGGAGTGGCTGTGGCAATTGCTTGTTTTGTTTTTTATATTTTGAGACAGGGCCTCACTGAGTAGCCCAGGCTGGCCTGGAACTTGGTCAGTTCTCCTGCCTCAGCTTCCCAAGTGCTTGGATTAAAGGTGTGTGCTACCGTACATGGCTTTGGTTGTAGCAGTTATTTTAAGTAAGAAAACAATGAAGTTTGCCACATCAGTTGAATCTTTCTCTTTTGAAAGATTTCTCTGTAGCATGTGATACTGTTTGATTGCATCTTACCCACAATAGGACTTACTTTGAAATTGGAGTCAGTCCTCTCAAACACTGCCACTGCTTCTTCAACTAAAGTTTTGAACTATTCTAGATCCTTGATTGTCATTTATATTCACAGAATCTTCACTAGGAGTAGATTCTGTCTGAAGAAACTTTTTTTTTTTTTTTTTGTGGTAGTCGTGGTTGAATGCAGGGCCTAACACTTGCATGCTTTGCAAGTGCTGCACCACTGCGCTGCACCATCAGCCCTTTTTTTTTAACCTTTTGAGATAGGGTCTTGCTAAATTATACAGACTGCCTCTAATCTTGAACTTGCAATCCTCCTGCCTCTGCCTCCCAAGTTGCTGGAATTACAGAAACTACTTTTTTTTTTTTTTTTACTTCTCCATAAGAAGCCCTCATCCATTAAGGATTTGTCATGTGGGTGCAGGAGTTCGTTCACTTTCAGGCTCATCTCCTAATTCTCTTGACATATTCACATCTGCAGTTATTTCCTCCACTCAAGTCTTAAACCCCTCAAAGTTATCCTGAGGGTTGGAATCAACTCTCCCAGCTTCAGACTTTTGTTCTGCAGCTTCCTTATCTCTCAGCCTTCATAGAATTGAAGAGAGATGTGCCCTTGCTGAGAGTTGGTGACAGCAGATTTGTTCCATGCAGGATTGCCACAAGCCTTCAGTACATAAAAACACCAGCATCTGCAAGGCACAGGAAAACCCGGGTGTGCCTGTGTAGCCATGCTATGGAGTTTGTACTTTTTTCAGAGCACTTGGAGGAGTTAGTTAATTTTATGCAGGGTTGCAAAATTACTAGATTTACATTTGGAAAAGCTCTATTCTGCCTATTTGCTGTGAGAAAATTGTGGATTTGTAAGATGTATAGAATCCTCTACAGCCTTACCACCCTGGCATCTGAACTTGTCAAACCTCGGAAGCTAAGGAGGGTTGGGCCTGGGTATACTTGAATGGGAGATTGGCTGGGAATACTGGATGCTCTAGGCTTGGGAGAAGGATGTGACAGCCCACTCCCAAAACAATTAACCATCAAAAACTCTATAAATAGCAGAGAATCACTGACAATAGCTCCAGGCATGGCACAACATTGGTATTTTGTTCTGTTGTACATAGGGTTACTGTGAGTGGGACTGGACTTGATGACACCTTACAACAAACAAGATGTGTAGAAAAGTTGTAATGGCAGTGATGTGTTTTGGATTGAGAGAAGAATTAGAAGATGTTGAGCATGTAGAGGAGGAGTGAAAAACAGTTTTCTCTCCACATAGTTCTTAGATGGACTCCTTTAACAAAAAAGAGATTAACACCAGAGAAACATGTTTACTAACCTGTATTGCTCATGTGACGTGAGAGATACGCAGGAAATAATAGTTCTTAGAGAAGTGGCTTAGATAGAAGTTTGGTTTGTATGGCATCTTCAACAAAGAATAGTAAATTTTTAGAGATAAAGGAGCTAGTAGTGAGAAGGCACTATGAATATATAGAAGATAAAGGCTGATTAGTCACATATATCTTATAGTTTGTTCTTATGTCTTCTCCTTCTCCAGACTTATAAGGACTTAATGTGGTCTTCACTGATCAATGTTTGTCCTTTGTGGTTGTGGGAGAAGTGGGATACCTATGCCTTTGCACAATTTATGTTCTGTTTCTCAACAGTTGGCCGAGGACAGAGAGCTTTTCTCTGCTGCTCAGTTGTCTTCTACTCAGAATAATCTTTAAACTAAAGAGGCATGTTTTGGAGTGATATGTTTTGGGTTTCTGCAGGAGTAATCTAGGGGAAAATTACGATGTCTTGTACTTAGTACTGTTGAGGATGGAGGAAACTAAAGATACCTAGAATCTGTAAGTCTTGGTGAAGATCATAAACAGGCACTAGTCATACACATATAGGAGTCTGAACCAGGATGTCACACTGTCCCTCAGACCCAACTTGTTCAGAGCTACATATGCCATTCATTCGCTCGTAAAAGCAGTCTTTATGATTGTGCTCCTCCCCACTCTCATACCTCCTGAGTTGGAATTTGGCTTTGTCCTCTCACTTTTGTAGGTCTTCAAGCATTAAATCAAGAGTAGTCCTTTAAGGTGAAGTTCAGTGGGAATGACATTGCAGCACCTTAGCCCTGCCATTTAATAAACATGAAAGTGTCTGCTGTTATTTTATGACTACCACCACCACCAATAAACTGCAAGTTCCCTCCCTTTTCTGAACTTTGAGGCATTGTGGCATAATTATGAAGGCACAGGGCTTGCAGTTAGACAGCCTGGATTTGGGTCTTAGGTCCAGCTTATATTAGTAGCTTTGGATAAATTAAATAACCTAAATCTTTTTCCTTTTGTAAGTTGACGTTTGAATTAAAGTTATCCACAGTGCTATAATATGTAAGCACTCAATGATCATTGCTTACTAAGTTCATGTGTTTTATTTATACCTTTGTTACGGGATTTGCCAGTTTCTATTTGTTACTTAGTTCTTTGTGTATTTCTGTCAATACAGGTGAACATGTTGAATAACCCATATCAGAAAGAATAATTCTTTTTTGTTTGTTTGGGAGACTGCTTGGGAATACAAGGTACTCTAGGCTTGGGAGGAGGACCCAGCAGCTCATTCCTGAAATAATCAGCCATCCCAAACCCTGTGAATAGCAGAGAAGCACTGACAATAGTGCCGGGTATGGCACAGTGTTGGGTAATGTTTGATTCTGTTGTACGTGGGGTCAGTATGAGTCAGATCCAACTCCATGGCATCTAAGAACAACAATGTACTGGTTTTGTATCAAGGTTATATAAGCCACGTGGAATAAATTAGGAAATACCCCCTGCCCCCATTCTTTGGGAGCTAGAAATTTGGGTAATATTGGAATGGTCTATACCTTATAAATGATTAGAACTCACCTGTAAAAGCCATCTGACCTTGGGGGAGTTTTAATTACTGATACAATGTCAGTAGTTAAGAGACTACACAGGTTTATCTTTTTTTTTCTTGAGTCAGATTTGTTTGGTAAGGTTTTTGTGTTTGGTTTTGTAGGAATTAGCCCATTTTGTTGTTGTTAGGTGCTGTCAAGTTGGTGGTAACTCATAGTGACCCTACATCCAACAGGTGAAACACTATTGTTAGTGCTTCTTTGCTGTTCATACGGTTTTCAGTGGCTGGTTGCTTTTTGACAGTGGGTTGCCGGGTCCGTCTCCCAAGCCTACAGTTTCTGGTGTTTCCAGGTGGTCTCCCATCCAAGTACTAACCAGGCTGGGCCCTGCTTAGCTTCCAGGATCTGATAGGATTGGACACCACAGTGGTACTACTGCAGGCGAGTCCATTGTAGCTAAGTTTTAAAGTGCGTTGATGTAGGGCATAATGTTTTCTTTATTGTTTAATCTCTTCAATTTCTAATGGTCCCTTTTTAGCTCTGATATTATTCATATGTCCTTTTTTCCTTAATCTCGTCAGAAGTTTGTCATGTTTTATTTATCTAGTCTTCAAAAAACAACTTTTACCTTTTTCCTGTTTTTGGAATTTTCTGTTTACTTGACTTCAGGAATTTGTTATTACCCCTCTCTTGGGTCATGCTGTTCCTTTTTTTTTTTTTTTTTTTTTTTTTTTTTTTTTTTTTTTTTTTTTTTTTTTTTTTTTTTTTTTTTTTTTTTTTTTTTTTTTTTTTTTTTTTTTTTTTTTTTTTTTTTTTTTTTTTTTTTTTTTTTTTTTTTTTTTTTTTTTTTTTTTTTTTTTTTTTTTTTTTTTAATTCTTAAATTGGAAACTAAGCTCATTAATTTTCAGTCTTTTCTAGCATTGTATTTCAAGACCACATTTCCCTTCAGAAGAGTTAAACATGCCCAAACTTTTGATAAGTCATGTTTTGTCCTTAGTTCCCAGTGACTTGAATTTATGTTTTTTGGACCCATGAGTTATCAGAAATGTGTTTTTAATTTGAAATGGATGGGGATTATTTTCCCGTAACTTTTAAATTTGACTTCTAATGTAAATTGCATGGTGTCAGAGAAAATGGTGTCTGTCTTACCTTTGGAAGTATGTGTGTATTATAAATTTCATAGGTGGTTGAGAATTAATTTTGTTGTGAGCAGTATTCTATGTTATGTCCATTATTTCAACCTTGTTAACACTGTATGGCACAATTCTTCCATATTTATACTGATTATTTTATCTGCTATTTAATCTGTCAATAATTGAGAAAAGTATCTCCCACGATTATGGTGGATTTTTCTTTTTCTATCTATATTCCCATCAGTGTTCTGTAATTTAAAGTAATGTTAGATACTTGGAAGTTTAAATTGGTTCTCTTTTTGGTGAATTACATCTTCCATCTTCATGTAGTTGTCCCTTCTTTCTCAGTGAATGCTTTTTGTATGAATCTGCCTAATCATGAATATAGCTGCTCATCTGGGACCTAGGGTTTTGTTCGGTTTTTTTTTTTTTTTTTTTTT
>VMDO01011110.1:0-30854 GCA_007922755.1 Pedetes capensis | reverse complement strand
CACTGAGCTGCACCCCTAGCCCATTTTTTTACTTTTTGAGACAGGGTCTCGCTAAATTACACAGACTGCCTCTGGTCTCGAACTTGCGATCCTCCTCCTAAGCTGCTGGAATTACAGGCGTGTGCCACCATGCCTGGCGTTTGGTTGACTTTTAAAAAATGTTTTTTCCTATTTTTTTAGTGACCCTTGAAATTTATTATACATACTTAATAGTATGTAGTTAAATAACATCCGTAGAGAGTATAGGATATTCAATTTTTCTTTTATAACTTATTTCATATTGTGGTTCATTATTTTAATTTTCTCTTTAAAAACAACTCTACTATGGGATAGTCTATTTTGTTTGGATTTGCATGTATTTACCATTTATTTGTTCAACCATTGTTTTCATCTCATATCTTTCTAAAGCAATTTTGCTTTTCTTTGTCATCTTGGATCTTTCTAGGATAATTTTACTTTTTGTAACATATATCTGATAGTATCCTTCACATGTTATACATCTTGTCATGCTATGGGGACTTGCGTGTTGCTGTGATGCTGAAAGCTATGCCATTGGTATTTCATATACCAGCAGAACCACCCATGGTAGGCAGATTTCATTTGAGCTTCCAGACTAAGACAGACCAGAAAGAAGGACCTGGCAACTCTTTCTCAAAACAATTAACCATTGAAAACCCTATAAATATCAGAGAAGCACTGTCAAATATAGTACTGAAAGATGAGCCTCCCAGGCTGGGAGTCATTCAAAAGATAACTGGGGAAAAGTTACCTCCTCAGAGTAGAGTCGAGCTTAATGATGGGAATGGAGTAAATGCCTTGGGACTTCCTTTTGCTGATGTGGCATGACATAAAATGAAAAGAAACATAGTGACTGCAACAATGGGCTTAAACATAAAAAGATGTGCATGGCATAGTGTTAGGGGTAGTGTTTCATTCTGTTGTATAGGATCTTTATGAGTTGGACCCGACTTGACAGCACCTACCAAACAAAATATTTTTGGTGAACTTATTTTGCTTATTTATTTATAAATGCCTTGGTTTTATTCTTAAAATAGAATTGTTTTTCAGTGATGCGTATTATTCCCAAGACATTGTGCTTGCTGGACAAACGCTGTACCACTGAACTACATCCACAGCTCTTAAAATGTAATTTTGTTGTATACTTTTTATGTTGATAGTTATTTTCTGTCACTACTTTGAAGACGTCCCAATGTATTCTGGTTTCTGTTTTTGATATTCAGAAGTTTGTAGTCTAATTCTTATTCCTTCAAGTGTAGAATCTTTAAGACTTACTTGGTCTTTTAGATTTGTTGCTTCATCTTCCTTTAATATTGTTAGTATCTACCATGTGATATTTCTGTTTTCTACTCATATAATAAGTTTCCATTATAATCTAATGACAATTTTTGGTAGGAAATTTTTTGTGTGCCTTTTGTTTCTCAAGTACTATAACCTTTATTTTTAATGTCTTTTTCTTTAGTTGCCTTTCCCCATCTTACTGGTTCCGCTCCTTCATGGCCTAGTATTGTGGACACAACCAAGCAATGGGATTATTATGCAAGAAGAGAGAAAGACCGAGACAGAGAGAGAGACAGAGACAGAGAACGAGATCGTGATCGAGACAGAGAACGAGAACGTACCAGAGAGAGAGAGAGGGAACGTGATCACAGTCCTACACCAAGTGTTTTCAACAGGTTTGTTCAGGGTGTGTGGGAGTTTGTACACTCTTGTTCCGTTTATTCTTTCTAATTTATATTTGGTGTGAAGAACAAGAATACACTTCACTTGTAAAAGGCATGCTTAAAAAGTTAGGAAAGTAATTTTAAAATAAGTCTTGTTTCATTCTTAGAGCCTTCCTATGGCATAATGCAGTAGTCTTCAAATTTGTGTGTACCCTCTCATAAATTTTTATCATCTATAATTTTTACCCTAAGTTTAATTAGTTGACAACATAGATGTGATTTCCAGTGCATTGTATATTATTTAAAAGTAAAATTATCACTTTTCTTCTTCCTCTTTTTCTTTTCTTTTTCTTTTTCTTTTTTTTTTTTTCAGTACTTGGAATCGAACCCAGGGTCTTATGCATGCTTTGCACTCCTAGCCCGTTTCTTTATTTCTCTTTGAGACAGAGCCTCCCTAAGTTATGCAGGCCTCAAACATGCAACTCTCTAGCCTCCACCTCCCGAGTGGCTGGGATTACGGGTGTGAGCCCCCATACCCAACTAAAATTATCACTTTCAAGTATGTAGATTAAAAATATTGTGATTTGCCAAAAAACATTATCTAGTTTTTTTAAAATGCATAACTATACTCTCTAACATTCGGAAATTTTACATTGTTTTCATGCTTGAGTTTTTCATTTCTGCGTCTGCCAAAGAATTTTACTCTAATTTTTTCCCCCTGCATTGGTAGAGGGTTAATAAGCCTAGGTCCTTGCTCATGCTAGACAGCAGCTCTACCACTGAGTGGAACCCAAAACCCCAGTTTTTTATTTTGAGATAAGATCTTATTTAGTTGTGCAGGCTCTCTGTGCAGGCTGTCTGGCCTTGAAGTTATAACCCTCCTTGGCCTCCTGAATAGCTATAATTATAGGTGTGCACCATGGCACCTGGCTAGAATTTTACTCTAATATAAAAACTTTAATATTGAAAAATTTTAAATGGATTATCCTTTCAATCTTTCCTCAACATACGTATGTCTATATAAGTTAAAAATCTAACCATGAGTATCATAAATGTGTTTTCAAAATTTTCCCCTCAGTTTATTTTTATAGATAAGTACACTGAAAAATTTAAAAATAATGTAATGAAACTGCATCCTGTAATATGATGGGGGAACTGCTCCTCATTTCTTATTTAAATATATGCATCCCTACGTAAGTATTTTTATTGTTATGAAAAACAGGGTTTGCCATTGATATTTTTAAATATATATATAGGTAGGCACTGAGAAACCTTCATAAAATAGGCCCAAACTAATCTACAGTGACCTCATTTTAGCTTGGTTATATATGTAAAGACCATATTTCTTTTTTTTGTTGCTGTTGTTTTTGTGCTGCTGAAATTTGAACTCATCCTCGTGCTTGCATGCTTTGCAAGTGCTGTACCATTGAGCTGCACCCTCAGCCCATTTTTTTACTTTTTAAGACAGGGTCTCACTAAGTTACACAGACTGCCTCTGGTCTGGAACTTGCAGTCCTCCTGCCTCCGCCTCCTGAGTCACTGGGATTATAGGCGTGCACCACCGCACCTGGCTCTGAAGACCATATTTCTGAATAAAGTCATATTCATAGACATCAAGAGTTAAGGTGTGAATATAACTTTCTGTGCAACACAGTTCAACACTGTACCTGTGGTAACTAAAGACTTCAGTTTCTTGGACGAATACCAGAAGGTCTTTGTCAGACTTCTTAGAAAACTACCAGTTATACTTGTTACTCTTTCATTAGAAGCAGCTTTTTTACCTTATGCTTAGGCTTGGGAAAGCCAAAATACTGCTGATTTTGATACATATTTCTTTAAAGCATTTCTAAAAAGTGAAACCTCTTTGTATATGTTAAAGATTTGTCATGTAGATCTTGGAACTGCAGGTTTCCCCTATTCCCATTTATAGAAAATAGCTGCCATGTAACATAATTTGTAAAGGATCCTTCTTATTGTCAGACCAACCAGTCAAATCTCATTCAATTTCTGTCAGAACAGAATCAGTGACTTTTTTTCTACTTAGATAAATGAATTGATCTGTATTCTCTAAGAAAAACAGAATTATCACAGAGCCTAAAATAAGCTGCTGACCTCCAACACCTTATTTTCATGAACCTGACCTTCAGAGGGATTAAAAAAAAAATTCAGGAGAAATTTTTATGCTTGACATTTCTCTACTCTACAGTATATCTGAATTTAGAACAGCTTGGGACATGAGCCAAAATACTCTATTTTGTATTCTTTTGTCATTAACCAGAAAGATGTGTAAGACAGGAAGACCCAAAGTCCTTTGGGAGCTTTATGGTTTCTTAAATATAATAGATCTCACTGAGACTGTTATTTTATAGTAAATTTTTTGCAGTACTAGGGATTGAACCCAGGGCTTCATGCTTGCATGCTTTGCAAGTGCTGAACCACTGAGCTGCACCCCTAACCCATTTTTTAACTTTTAATACAGGGTCTCACCAAATTACACAGACTGCCTCTGGTCTTGAACTTGTGATCCTCCTGCCTCCGCCGCCCAAGCCGCTGGGATTACAGGCATGTGCCACTGTGCCTGGCACTTATAGTAGATATTTTTAAGCCATGGTGATTTCTGTGTCCCAAGCCAATGTATCACGGTAAAGTTGGTGAAAAATACACTTTTCTTTTTTCTTTTTTTTTTTTCTTTCTTTTTTTTTTTTTGGTAAAAGGATAAAGGGGGCTTGTAAGAGCAAAGATTAGGTGGAGATGTGGTATGGTGTTTTATCTACAGGTGTATCTTCAGTAAGTTCAGATTTAAGAAGGAATAAATATGGAAGTTAAGGATTTAGGAACTGATTCTCTAAAACCTTCCGTGCCTTTGGAAGAATCCATATATTGATGAGGTATTAGCATATTTTATTGTTCTAAAAAATAAATGTCAAAATTCTTATACCATGTTACACAGGTCACTTTACGATCTAGTCTTGATGCATCATTGTACCTTCTAATCCCAGTTCTTTGCCAAGCCTGTGCATATTGTTAGTCACCCTTCCTTCCTTCATGTTGTTCGTCTCTTCTCAGCCTCACAGACTTCTGTTTTTCCTCTATTCAACTCACATTTTTATCTTGTCAGTTGCACTGCTCCTTAACATCAGAAGAAATTATTTCCTTCATGTGCTTCCTAAGCACATTGTTTTCCTAAAGCATGTCTTATTATGCCTCTTCAAGGGGATGAACCATCATTTTTCATTTCTGTATCCTTGGCACTTTGTACAATAATGCCTGGCATATAGTGAATATATAAGTGAAGAGATTACTAATAGAGAAAAAATAATTTTGAAAGCTGTTGGAGAAACTAATTGTTTTATCTAGACAAATTTTGAAATTAATGAAAACCATTATCACATTCAAAGCATTAATTTTGTCATTTTTCTTGTTAACATACAATTCTAGGTACCGTCATAAGAGGAAATAAATTAATGATAACGTTTTCTCACATCATCTATTTTTAATAGACGTAAAAAATAAGGAAGTAGTAAGGCATACAGGGTTTTTTTGTTTTGCTTTGTTTTTCTAGATAAAACAAAGCAGTTTAAGGTGTGAACATATGCCTGATTCAGGCAGCATTTGGTGGTGTTTTGTTTTTTAATGTATTATTGTATACTAATTGTACAAAGTAATGGGTTTCATTATGACATTTTCATACCAGGATTTGTTCTAATTAGATGTGGATTTATAATCATATACTTTTTGATTCAGAAAAGTCCTTAGAGATTATCTAGTGTAAGTCTTGACTTGTCAGATGAGGAAATGGAAGCACAGAGAAATGAAGGTAATAGTAGAGCTATATTGTCTCCTAGAGATGCGGTTGAGAAATTTTAAAACCTTTATAGTCTTAAAATTGTTGTTGTTGTTGTTGGGTGCCGTCGAGTCGGTATCCGACTCATAGCGACCCTCATTGGGTTTTCAATGGCTGACTGTTTCGGGATTGCCTTGGGAGTGGATTGCCAGGCCCTTCTCCCATTTTTGCGGTGCTGGGAATTGAACTCAGGACCTCAGAGACTGCAGCGCAGCGCTCTACCAACTGAGCTAAATCCCAGCCTGTAGTCTTAAAATTAGGTAGTTAAAATCTAATTTTTCATTCTCACTTTGCACTTTATGTAGTTGATCAAAGAAACAGTAGTTAATTCTGTCATCATGTAACTGACATTTTGAGTCCTTGTTCTAAGCCAGAAACAGTGCTGTGTACTGAAGAGACAGAAATATTCACACACTACCTTTGCAGGTTAAACCACATAATATTGTTAGTAGGACTAGTTGTCTTAGTTGCAGAATGTCCAAGGATGAACTGAAAAGCATTTATTAATCTTTTTTCCTCTCTTTGGCTCCAAATATGACTTACACATTGTAGGCACTTAATAAAATTTTACTAATCGAATAAGTAAATTATAGCATGTTATGTTTGTGTATATGCTTGTTGTTTGCGTGATGGTATGTGTGCTGTTGGCTTTAGCATCTTAAATGTATGATTCTGTTAAGTTCAAGGGCATACTTTCCAGGAACTTGAATTCAAACTTCAAATGAATATATTTGAGATAGCACTGTTATCTCTAGAAAGTAGATGTTCATAAGTAAGGAACTCAGCACAAAGCTTAATAGGAAAGAACACTAAAATGAACTGCTTTAGAGTTCATAACTTTTCTTTGCAAAAATACACTAATGTTTTAGAAAAGTTAAGACTAAATTCTCTGATTCTTTCATTTCAGATATATACATACACAGATGTTACTGAACTTATAATTTAAAGTTAAAAGTGTTAATGGTTACATCATGTGTTGATTTTTAGGTCGCTGAGCTATGAGGCATTGTTGTTGTTGTTAGGTGCCGTCTAGTCGGTATCCGACTCATAGCCACCCTCCACAGGCGAAACACTATTACCAGTGCTTCTCTGCTGTTCATAGGGTTTTCAATGGCGGATTGATTTTTGGGAGGGGGTTGCTGGGTCTGTCTCCCAAGCCTACAGCACCTGGTGTTCCCAGGCAGTCTCCCATCCAAGTATTAAGCAGGCCCGACCCTGGTTAGATTCCAAGATCTGATGGGATCGGATGCCACAGGGCTACAGCTGCAGGCATGAGGCATTAGGAATCAGTTTACCTAAATTTGACTAAAAGCTTAAGGCCAGAAAGGGGAAAGGTAGAGGAATTTTGTATGTTCTGAATTATCCTATGGAGAAAATATTGTATGTACTCTGAAAAGTTCAAGTCAAGTAAAGGCTGTTTGTTTCTAAAGACCAAGAAAAGTGACTTGAAAGGCAATATGGTATATAGTATGTGTTGCATTACAAATTACAGGGCCATTGTTTTGAAAGTTACAAGTTTCAGTATCTGTTTTTTTGCCAGCTTAATTGTGTGCCAGAAAGAAGGCTGGTCATTCTAGGATGTTTGAAATGATCTCTAATGATTTCCAGGCCCAGACAAACCTTTGTGCTACAGCCACTTGTCAGAAAAGAGCATGGAAGGAGGGTCTCTTTACATTTTGTGTACAGGGCTAACTCTTGAACAATCTTTAGAATCTCAAAAGTCCCAGAGCTAACAAGAGTTGTTTTTAGGGTAAGAGGGTAAAAAGAGGGTTATAAATGACAAATTATGAGATAATTGATCTTACTTTTAGATAAATCTAGTTGGAATCATTACAAAGAGAGCCTCAGTTTTTGAGAGGAGTTAATTATAATGTTGATTTGCTCCTCCGCTAATTTTTTCTACTTCAGAGACATAGTTAATATTACAGGGTCAGTAACCTTTACAAAAAATGCTCTTTTTCTGAAAAGTTAAGTATTAAATTCACTAAAGATTTCCACTTATTGAATTACTACCTACTCTTATTCCAGGCACAAAGCTGTTCCACAGTAACCCTGAAAAAAGATTATGCCAATTTTTATAGATGAGAAAACAGACTTAGTTAACTAATAGCCTGGATCAGTCCATTAGGCAGCAAAGTAAGGATGTGATTTGGCTGTGCTTTGCCTGAACTCTTTGTACTACTCTGCACTACCTGTCATGGCACATTGCCTTTCAGGTGACGTGCTGCTACCTTCCAAAAAGAAAGGACATATTTATGGTTAGGGGAAAAAACACATGTAGGTATACATGTGTGTACATGTACATATGTATATATTAATTTTTTTTTTTTTTACAGTACTTAGGGGTTGAATCCCCAGGGCCTCATAAATACTTTGTAAGTGCTTTACTACTAGGCTGTACCCCTAGCCCATTGTTTATTTTTTTATTTTGGGGGGGGGTCTCACTAAGCTGCGCAGGCTGGCTCTGGCCTTGAAATTGTGATCTTCCTGCCTCAGCCTGCCAATCTGTTGTTTTAAAAATTTGAGGATCACTGGTAATAAATTGAGCACCAGTACGATTTGACATTAAACATGGCACTACTGAGCTCAAGGGCACCTAACAATAACAACTGAACCATTAATTATGCTAGAGAACACAGCCTGACAGGTTCTTTTATATGGCTTATACATTCTCCTAATTATGTTATTCCCACCTAGATTTTTGAACATCTTACTGCCTCATACATATTACTAATAATTAAACATTTTTCTAGAAACCAAAACTTTTTAGCAGTGTTCTAAAAGGTAAGTTTTATTCTGAGAGAATTTACTGATACTAGCTTATAAAAAGTATTGACTTTTCTATGTAACAAAGAGAAAAGGCTAGGCATGGTGGCAAGTGCCTGTAATCCCAGCACTCAGAAGGCTGAGGTAGGAGGATCACAAGTTCAAGGCCAGCCCAGGCTGAATAGGAAGACCTTGTCTTAAACAAAAAAACAGAAAAGGAAAAGAAAAAAATAAGAGATTTGAAGGATTAAGAGAAAGAAAGAGGAATGTCAGTTAAGGGACATGGAAGGGGGGACAGGTCTATGCAGCTAAAGAATCACCACCTTGGAACCTTCACCATCAGTTCCAGTTTTTTACCAATCTATGTCAGAAAATGGAGCTGCAAACTACATTTATGCATTTGAAGTTGTTAGCCAGGTGTTCCTCTCAACACACACAAAGAGATATAGTATGAAGTAATTGAAATGGCCTAATGAACATAAGTACAATCTTTGTGTATTCTGTATGCATATTGCAGGTTTGATGTTTCTTTGTTCTTCATGTTTAGACCGTTTCACTTGATAAATATAGTATTCTTTCTGTAATTTATAAATCAAAGGTTTGAGAAGTTTTATTTTACTTTCTTGTAGCCATTGTGAGCTATATATTTTTTGAATTTTCATTATGTGCCCAAGACTTTACAAATAAGAATATTTATTAGATATCTGAGATATACAAATATGCTTTTAATTCTAAAATAGGAGCAAAAGAAAATAAAGCTAGTATTCTTTCTGTAATTTATAAATCAAAGGTTTGAGAAGTTTTATTTTACTTTCTTGTAGCCATTGTGAGCTATATATTTTTTGAATTTTCATTATGTGCCCAAGACTTTACAAATAAGAATATTTATTAGATATCTGAGATATACAAATATGCTTTTAATTCTAAAATAGGAGCAAAAGAAAATAAAGCTGGTGTTAAAATTTAAATCAGCTACAGGTCCCATTTTTTTCCCCAGCAATAAAAAACAGCATTGTTCTATGAAATCTCTGTGCCATAGCTATGAAAGCATAGAGTACATGTGACATGATGTGTAATTATTATATCTTTTACATTCTTATATTAGATCTTGCACTAATTTGTAACTCTTAATTCAATATTTATTTCCTACCCTATCCTGTGGGCTGGGATTTAGCTCAGTTGGTAGAGCGCTGCGCTGCAGTCTCTGAGGTCCTGAGTTCGATTCCCAGCACCACAAAAATGGGAGAAGGACCTGGCAATCCACTCCCAAGGCAATTCCGAAAAAACAGTCAGCCATTGAAAACCCTATGAGGGTCGCTATGAGTCAGACACGGACTCGACGGCACTTAACAACAACAACAACAACAACCCTATCCTGTAAGATGCTAACATGCAGGCTTCTCTTGTACTTTAGAATCTTGTTTGCAGTTTGCAGTTTGCAGTCATTCAGATTAATAGTCCAAGTGTTGAAAACTTGTTTGTACTTCCATTACAGTGATGAAGAGCGATACAGATACAGGGAATATGCAGAAAGAGGCTATGAGCGTCACAGAGCAAGTCGAGAGAAAGAAGAACGGCATAGAGAAAGACGACATAGAGAGAAAGAGGAAACCAGACACAAGTCATCTCGCAGGTCAGCTTTTTAATAAAATAGTGAATTAATATGAAGCCAAGAGAGAAATTGATTTGACTTTAGGAAGTGAAAGCAAGTATTTCCAAATAGCCGGTAGAACATTTTGTTGTGGTGGGGTTAGGTGCCATTGAGTTGGTGTCGGACTCACATTGATCCTACTTAACAGCAGGTGAAATACTTTGTCAGTGCTTCTCTGCTATTCATAGCGTTTTCAGTGGCTGATTGTTTTGAGTGAGGAGTGGGCTGGCAGGTCCTTCTCCCAAGCCTACGGCACCTGGTATTCCCAGGCAGTCTCCCATCCAAGTACTAACTAGGCCTGACCCTGCTTAGCTTCTGAGATCTGATGGGATCAGATGCCACAGTGCTATGGATGCAGGCCAATAAAATAATGAATCAGTTGGAAGCCAAGAGAGAAACTGATTTGACTTTAGGAAGTGAAAGCAAATATTTCCAAATAGCTAGTAGATCGTATGTGTTCCTAATTAGTAGATTAAGAATAATCTGTTAAAGTAGTTGGTTCCTCATGATCTTCAACAAAGAATTTTAAATCTAACACAACTGCATTTCATTTAATACCCCCAAACCAAAATTCACATGGGATAAAAATGAAAAATTTTGATTTATTACATTATCTTACTGGGAGAGGACTTTTGGCAGATGAATCCATCTTTAATCATAAATATTAAACTACTATTGGGTTTAAAGAAATAAAGGGCCTGTATCTCAAAAAAATCAATGCTATGTTTTAATGCTTTAATGCCCACTTTTGCTGAAAATCAGCCCTGTAAAATATTTCCTGTTCTGATTTAGTGCTTTGGTTTCTAATTTGTAATTAGTCTTTTAGAATAAAGTGGGTACTGGGAATCTGGGGTAACATTAATGAGGATGACCCTATAATGTAATCTCTGCAGTTTCATCAAAACTGATGACTCTCCAAAATGGGTTTTGAGAAAAAGAATGGGCTAGGTTATCCTAAACCCAGTGTTACATTGAGAATTTTCTTAGAGTGGATTGGTGTTTGTCATTGTGTTTAAACAGAACACATTTTCTCCCCCCAGTAATAGTAGACGTCGCCATGAAAGTGAAGAAGGAGACAGTCACAGGAGACACAAGCACAAAAAATCTAAAAGAAGCAAAGAAGGAAAAGAAACTGGCAGTGAGCCTGCTCCTGAACAGGAGAATACCGAAGCTACGCCTGCAGAATAGGCATGATTTTTGCCTCTTGTGTATATTAGTCCCAGAAATAGATACTATAAATCTTGTTATTTTTCTGGATAATGTTTAAGAAATTTACCTTTAATCTTGTTCTGTTAGAATGAAAAGTTAACTTTTTTTTCCAAAATAAAAAAGTGAATTTTTCATGTTAAGTTAAAAATCTTTGTCTTGTAGTATTTAAAAATTAAAAAGATAGCAGTGACTGTATCCAAGAAAATGATGTATATGAGTCAATTAGCAAGGGATTCAAAGAGCTATGCTTCTCTATGTACATACACAGTATCAGCTGAAGGTCAAGGACCCACCTAGCCCTGTTTTCTTGTTAATCAGATGCCAGTTCATAAGTTGCACTGCAAAAGGGCCCTTTTGAGTATTGAGATTAAAACAAGTCTGTCATTACCTTTGTGGCCCTCTTGCTGAGATTATTAAAGAACTTATACACATTTTTGATACCATGATTTTTGATAGGTTTTCAGCATTCTGAGTTTAAGTCCATTGTTGTTGTTGTTGTTACGTGCTGTGAGTCGGTATCCGACTCATAGCGACCCTCTGTACAACAGGGGAAACACTATTGTCAGTGCTTCTCTGCTGTTTATAGGGTTTTCAATGGCAGATTGATTTTTGGGAGGGGGTTGCCAGGTCCTTCTCCCAAGCCTACAGCTTCTGGTGTTCCCAGGTGGTCTCCCATCCAGGTACTAACCAGGCCCGACCCTGCTTAGCTTCCGAGATCTGACGGGATCGGATGCCACAGGGCTATGGCTGCAGGCGTTTAAGTCCCTAGTAAAAATTAAATGGGGCAGTTTGTGTCCTAATTAGTAAAATCCATATGGCATTTGGGTGGCCTCTGTGATGTAACTTGTCCTGTGTGTAATTTCTAACAAGCACACATACACACTCATCACTGTGCCACAAAGTTGAATTGCCTCATGGCCATCTATCTGAACAAGGATCAAGTTGGTTTGGCTTTTCTTGATGTGTTTTGCAAGGCTCATTGGTAGAGCAGCATGTAGAATTTTTTATACGTTACTATATTTTGAATAAAAGTTCATGACAAGAGCTTTAGTCATTTCTTATTAAAACTAAGAAAACACAATTTTGTAACTAACCATTTTAGGAAAAACTAAGGTATGTGTTAGTGATGGTAGCAAATAACTTGGTGTTTGAAAGAATTAATTAGGATATTTTAAGTGGTGGTAATAGAAGTAAACTTAATTAGAATCACAGACAAAAACAACTATAATTTTTGAAAAATATTTATTTCTCATTTGATGACCATCTCTCAGCAATGCATTTTTTCAAATCCTTTGGCTTTAAATTAAAAATACCCATAATGTATTCTTTATAGAATTCAGCATATACCAGATTTTAATTTGGTTCGATGATTGGAATTCATTGTGGCATACAAACCATTTTAATTGTCTATGGACTTTTTATTGAATAGAAAAATATAAACTTAAAGCTGTGGAGTAATAACTCCACACTGAATAAAACTACTAGTAGTAGTTTTTATTTTTTGAGAATATTCTTTGATGTGTAACCAGCTTTCATTAGCTCATCCTTTTCCACAATGTATTCTTTAAATACAAAAATTGACAAGACAAATATATTGTTTCAACTTAGCCTATTTGTGATTTCTCTGGTTTTCTAGGACCCATCATTGGTTTTTGTTTTATAAAAAAGTACCAGGCCAAGAAACAATAGTGAGTGTAATTCTTCCTTTAAGTTCTTTCAGCATTCTTGCCAAGGAAGCATGTATCATGCCTGATGTACTTCTGCCATTAACAGCAAGAAGAATATCACCACATCTAAAAAAACAAAGCAAGATATATGATTAATATTTAATCCATAGTTTAAGTTAATATAAGTTTACTTTTGGTGGTTCTGATTTTTGCTACATCTATTACATCTAATTAAGGATTTTCCTCCTCTTCACTTAAATTCTCACTGTTCATTCAGCTTGTGTTAGAAGGGATACTAAAAGTATAGGAACCTTCAGTATTGGACCAAGTGGGTGTGTAAGTTTGAATTTCTTAAAAGTTGAATGCTACACATTGTTTTAATTTCTGTTTCTCCTTTAAAAAAAGTAAATACATGTTTGTTTGTTTGTTTGTTTTTGAAATGAGGCCACGCTTTTGCATGTAAAATACAAAATATTTGAATATAAGTTTTTTGCTAAGTAGTCATTATTACCTAATTCTTCCATCATTGTATGCTGGTGTTCCTTCAACAATGGATTTGATAAAAAAAGGTTGGCTCCCGTTGTGTTCTTCATAACCTCCTACAATGCAGAAGCCCAGACTTCCAGCTGTGTTTCTTCGTAATATAACATCTTTACAGTTATATAAGTACCTGAAATAAAATGTAATCAGTTTGTATTATAGTTAACTATTTGTTAATAATTATTATCTCATCTTATTCTTTTTATTGATATTTTTTAAAGCCAAATGGTACTAGATAGATTCACTCAAAATTGTGTCATAACTCTGTGACCTTTATGCAATTGATCTTGTTTTCTGTAACTGAATACCCTTAAAAACAAAACGCTTTCACCTACTATGTTCTGTTTTTGTATCTACTGGGAAAGGTGACCATATGTTTGGCTTAAGGATGCCTTAATACTAGAATTTATATTAGCAAGAAAGTTGATTAAGCCTAAATCCTCATTGATAAACCAAAATGAAACATACTGCAGGAAGCATATTTTTATTTACTTGAATTTTTAATGAAGGCAAAAATCTTTTGAATAAATGCCATTGAAAAGAATTTAAACCTATGCTAAATAATGAAGTTATTGAACTCTTTTGATCCTTGAAAGCTACTAGTGAATACGTAAGCTTAGCATGTAGGCATAAAATGAATAGAAGCTGAGGCATATGTAAAGATTATAAGAACAATTCATATAGGAGCAAAAACAAACTAGCATAAACTGAGCTGGAAGTTACAAAAGGAATGGGAAAAGGAAAGACCACAGCTCTTCTGTAAATAAGTAGACTCCTCAACTAAAATAGAAAATCAAATTGGAGAAGTTCTTTTACTATTCAGTGGCCGTTGGATCAGTGTTCACCTCTGTGCAGACTAATTGCAAACTGTTTTACATAGAAGTGTATGAGGAGTTGGATTTTGCTCTGTGATCCCCCTTCTCTGGTATGTGTAGTTGTAGACCAGGAACTGGTTTGACAGGAAGTTAGCATTTTCATGTTGGTAAAATCAAGATATGGCTGTTTTTTTGGTATAGACTGTACATTAAAATATTCAACCAACTGCCTTTTGACAACCAGTAAAAAGTCTCTTGTGAAATGTTACATGATGAAGTTGGTCATTGCATTTGCTCCTGACCTTTCTTATCAGTGTAACAACTTTTTGTGTTGTTGCTGACTCGCTCGAAATAAACTTTGGGATTGGTTTGGTGAATACCTTTAAAATATTGAGCTAATCAGTTTTGTTTTATATCCATTGTCATAATATGTATACATAATTTACAATACTTTGTTTCACCTAAATGTTAGCAAAAAGTATGAATGAGTTCCACTGAATGAAAAATAATTTTGATTGTAAAATATTTGTCTCTATATGTCACAGTAAACCCCAATGTCAGTAGCATGTTCATCTTGTGGTCTGTTTGATACCACCTGTTACATAACAGTTAACTGACCACTCCGTACAAAATAGGTAATTAGGTGTTCCCCAAACACGAAAGCATTTTACATTCCAACCTGGGACACTGCCCAGTTTTTTGGAGAAAGGAAGTAATTAGATGATTCTTATCCAAAGTTATGATCAAATATGTCTTAATATTCTGTAGTTCTGATTCTTCAAAAAATGTGAATAGGTACACAGAGCAATACTTGAAACTGTAATGTTTCGCATTCTCCTAACCATAGTGGTTCTTTTCCAGTAAATAGTATCTCCTTAGACCTTACTTGACATTTAGCTAATATTTCATATGGACCAGATATATACACAACCATCTAAAACTTTCATGTTCCATTGTAAAACTTTGCAACCTGATACTATGTTGCAAGTGTGCCTGTTTTCCTAGACTGCAAGCTAGAGAGAATGGATCATCTTTCAGATGTTTGATTGTATACCATGCTCTAGGCACTTGGGAAATTACTGAGTGCCAATGAGTTGGATCTGACTCATAGTGACCCTGTGCACAAGAGGACAAAACACTACCCAACACTGTGCCACACATAGGATCTTTTTATATTTGAGCCCATTGTTGCAGCCACTGTGTTTCTTCTCATTTTGAGTTGTGCTACATCAGCAGAAGGAGGTTCCAGGGGCTTTACTCCATTCCTGTCGTTAAGGTTGACTCTACTTTTGAATACCTTCCAGCCTTGGGGGGGGGGGGGCTCATTTTTTGGCACTACATTGAACAGTGCTTCTTTGTCATTCATAGGGTTTTCAATAGCTAATTACTTTGGGAGTGGGCTGCCATGTCCTTCTCCCTAGTGTGTCTTAGTCTGGAAGCTCAGCTGAAACCTGTCCACCATGGGTGGCCCAGCTGCTATCTGAAATACTGGTGGCCTAGCTTTTAGCATCACAGCAACATGCAAGCTCCCACAGCCTGACAAGCTCACAGACACATGAGGAACTTGGGGTATAATGGTAAACACAACACAAAACCCTTTACTTCCTGCAGCATCTATCTAAGTAGATATGGCATTATTAGTTTGGTTTTATGTTTTTTTCATTTAGTTAGTTGAGTACCTTTGTTATACCAGCAAGAACTCAAAACACTTTTTTGAAGGTCAGACCTTGGTTAGTTGAGACTGATAGACATTTTTTTCTTAAATTTAACTATTTTACTTCCCGCAGGGAAAAATGGCAGCTTTGATCAATGGTCTCTGACATTAAAGTGACTTTACCCTTGAGTGTAAAGGTAAGAGTTTTTCTCCTACTCTGAGCTCATTTTCTAAATTTAGGCCTAATTAAAGATTTGGCATGGTATAAGGAATAACAAGGACTTTGGTCGTTTTTCCAAGTAAGTAAGAAATATGGTTACTTCATAAATTGAACTCCATTGAACAAGTTAATAAGTCTGGAGAAGTCTGGAGCTGTAAAAGAAGCTAAGGTTTTTCAAAAATTTCCCTGTATCTCCTTGTATACGAACTTATTTAGTAAACCGGTTTAGAACACTACCTTGCCTAGGGATAGATCTGGAAAATACTCAGAAAACCTAAGGCATAGCCTCTTAAGAAAAGCATGGTTTAGTGTTAGAAAATAAACCATGAGTCCATCAACCAAGCCAGCTTTAAAGTTGATATACTTTTCATTAATCAGTTGGCTATATTTTGGCTCATTATATTTTCTTACCTATAGAGGATTTACTGACCACAAATTGAATAGTTTGGCCTTGTTTTAATTGGATTTCTTCTACCTTTCAACTTACTTTTAGGATAGTTTTCATAGTTGTTTGTATTCCAGAATTATAAATCTGGAACTCTGTAAATAAATTTCACTGTTACAGCCAAAAAAGAAGAAAATTTGGAAAACAGTGGATATGGGATGTTTGAGGCTTATCCTGAATACAGAAAATTTAATCTGTAATGAGTATTTGTCCTTTCACAAAAACATTATTTTGTTAGGCCTTTCTGTCTTCAGAAAAGTCTTAACTTTTGGCCCTAATTTACTTATAACCTCTTCCACTAACAATAAATTCTGGTTTGTAATACAGAGTCTCCCACATGATTAACTTAGCATTTACTCCAGCTTCTGGATCAAGTCCCTCTCGGCCTCGGGTAAAGGACCACCTGTTTTTTTCACTTTTTATTTTCACTTCCAGTTTGTTGCAGATCAGTATTTTTAAAGTATAATAAAAATTGACTAACTCAAATTTTTATTATATCCAACAAATATAAAATGGCATTTCAATAAATACAACCAAAAAGCAAAAAAAAAAAGTAAGCAGCACAAGAACCATACAGTATTCATTTAAATGTCTGTTTCTAGGATGCTGAGCATGGCAGCGCATGCCTATAATCATGGCACTCTGGAGACTAAGTCAGGAAGATCATGTTTCAAGGCCATTCTGGGCTATAAAAAACTAAAAAGTGCTTATAGATTAACATAGACAATCACTTTTTTAAGGATTTTAATATAAGTGAGGTTGCTTACTAGATTGTTTTGAAAACGTACTACTTATGATACATCAAGTATATTTAAACTTTCTCTGTTACACTAATAGAAAAATAGTTTCAGAGATGCATTTTCTTGGTCATGAGAACAAATAAAATTTTTCCTTTTTTGTGTTTTTGCGGTACTTAGTGGTAGACCCCAGAGCCTTGCACAAACTTTACAAGTGCTCTACCACTGGGCTGCACCCCCAGCCCATTTTTTATTTTCTATCTTGAGACTAGGTCTCTCGATAAGTTATGCAGGCTGCCTCTGGCCTCGAACCTGCAGGCCTCCTGCCTCTGCCTCCTAAGTCACTGGGACTACGGGTATGAGCCACAACACCCAGCTGAGAGCAAGAAAAAAGTTTTAAAGGACTCTTTTTGTAAACTTGCATAAAAGATAGTAATGATTTAGCTTCAAAACTCACTTTTATTCTTCAATGATACCCAGTTACAATAGTTTATCTTTAAAAGTTATCATATTCACTGTGGCCCACACCTGCAATCCCAATGATTTGCGAGGCAGAGGCAGGAGGATCATGAATTTGAGGCCAGAGGCAGCCTGTGCAATTTAGGAAGACCCTGTCTCAAAATAGTAAAAAAGTGTGATAGGGGGTGCTTATGTGAGACTCTGAGTTCCACCCCTAGTATTGAAAAAAAAAGCTATCATAGTCAAAAAATTTCTCAAAAACTTTGGATTTGTAATGTCTTTGTATCAATTTTCTACAAGTCGATATTCTGTCAAATCTATAGAATATTTGGTAATAACTCTGCACATGTGCAATATCAAATTTGTCACCTATATCATGATTGTCAAATGCTAGGCATGGTACCACTGAGCTACATCCTCAGCCCCTTTCCTTTGATATTATCGACCAAAAAACTGAAGGTAATCTGGCAAATAAAAAAGTTTGGCTATCCAGTTTACATCTTTAAAAAGTTGAGACCAAAGCCTGGTGCAGTGGTGCATGCCTCTAATCCCAGCGACTTGGGAGGCTGAGGCAGGAGGATCATGAGTTCAAGGCCAGAGACAGCCTGCATAATTTAGCTGGGCCCTGTCTCAAATAATAATATACTGTGGGGTACAGTCCAGTGGTAGAGGGCTTGGGTCTAATCCCCTAGTAACTGTGGGGGAGAGGGGAGTTGAAACTAAATTGGCTCCTTATCACATAGAATAAGCTAGAATTTAATACATTAGCCTTTACATAGCTCATAATTTTTACTATGTCTCTAAGCACATTGTTTACTTCAGCTGACATCTTTTCTCATAATTTCTCAAAGGCAACCCTTTCATTCATTCTGGTGCAGATTCTTTAATCCAGATAAGGTTCCTGGAATGGTTTTCCAGTCAATGCAGCTATACCAGCAAAACAAACTTTGACATAAAACATTTACTTCTAGTTGCTGATAATGTAAACTTTTATAGTTTTATATGGTTTAGAAGTAGTTATGTTTGTTACTAAAGAATTTTAAAAAGAATCTTCATGTCACAATCGTGTTTAAATCTTATCTATATAAAATATTTGCCAGCATATACCTGCACACTGATCAAGTTAAAATGAAAAGCATGTTGCTGGCTTTATTTTTTCCTAAATTTTCCATATCATTAGTCACAGAAAATGGTCCCTTTCTGGCCACAGATTCTCCTAATGTTTCTAGGCAAACTCTAGTCTTCACAAATACCTTGGTAATGTGTTTGTTTTCATTTTTAAGCTTAGTACCTCAAAAGGCTGCTTAATTAAAGAAATCTACAAAATATTGTTTGTATGTGACATTGCTATCTGTTCCTGGTGACTTTCTAATTTAATACTCTTTCAAAATATTATTTTGGTTTGAACTTCATTTCATATATAAATGGCATTTATGATTTTCATTGCTTCATTAGCCATCTCCTTCAAAAGTAAAGTGGGTTTCCCACATCACCAGCCATTTTAGCTACAGAATTAAACCCCATAGATGAGTAAAAACACTATGAACTCTGTCATTTTTTTAAAAAAGCACTTGTATCATTTGAGTTCAGTTACATTGTCATTTGTTCTTAGAAAAGGTACGTCTTAAGAATCCAAAAAACAGGATTCATAATAAATTAGAAATTATTTCCTTAATTTAACTCATATTTAAAGCAGGTTTGATTAAAAATTTCAGTATAAAATTTAGTTTTATAAAGAAATCTTATATTCTCTCAGATTTTATACATATTTTGGTTACAGCTAAAATTAATTTTAGAAATATCAGATAGGCTATTGTAGGGTGCTATTGTGCATAACTAGGATGCAGCTTGCATGACATATAGCCATGCAAGTTCAATATACCCTGTTCAACAAGATGAGTTTGCTGGTCATTTGCCTGAATAATGCAGGCATATCAAATTGCTATAAAAGTTTCCAAATTATCTTAATTTCTATACTTACCGCAGACCAATTATATACAGTTTATGGATCTGTCACCCATTGTTCCAGATAATTTTTGAAGATATAAAATATATAACAAATAGTCCCCATTTCCTTAAAAAATCATTAAAAAATTTTAGATTAAGATTCCGTCTAAACAAGAAGATAGAATTTAAAATTCTCTTTTAGGTATGTTTTGTGGTAGTATCTTTCTGTTTTCATGGTCTTTATCTGTATCATTACCAATACTTTTTGTTGTTAGATGCCATCAAATTGAGTCTGACTCATAGTGACCCTATGTACAACAGAAAGAAACACTCCCCCACACCGTGCCATGCCCAGTGGCACTATTGTCCATGCTTCTCTGCTATTCAAAGGGTTTTCAACAGCTGATTGGTTTTTTGGGTATGGATTACTAGGTCCTTCTCCTAAACCTATAATACCCAATATTCCCAGGCGGGCTTCCTTCCAAGTACTAACCAGGCCCAACCATGCTTAGCCTCTAAGATCTGACAGAATTGGATGGTACGGCTGTAGGCAAAATGAACATTCCCCTGCTGATTGTTGTTGTTAGGTGCTGTCAAGTTGTGTCTCATCCCTCATAGGGTTTTCAATGGCTGATTGTTTCCAGGAGTGGACTGCCACATTCTTCTCTCATTTTTGGGGTGCTGGGGTTTCAACCCAGGTCCTCAGAAAGTGTAGAGTAGCACTCTACCGGCTTATCTAAACCCCAGGTGTATCAATAATTACTACCCTCCAAATCTCCCTTTCAAGCATTCCACTCTCATGCTCATGTCCAGTCTTTCCAGATCACTATCCAACAAATTTTTTATTCCATTTGGATTGAATGCCTACTTTTCTCTAGGTGATTTAAGAAAATCTTCTAAAGAGATGACAGTTTATGACCTAACAGCAGAAAGTAACAATCCATTAGAAGCTTGATGGAGTATTCCAGGCAGGTAGATCCTGAAATTTTGAAATTTAGTAGAAAATAGAATATTAACTAAAAGGGACTTATGAAAAGAAACAGAACAGAAAGATGAAATAAACCGTGTGTCAAGTAATTGGTAACAGGACTAGAACTAAAAATGAGATCTTAAGGTCTAAGGGCTGGAGGTGTAGCTCAGTGATAGAGCACTTGCCTATTGTCACTGTGGCCCTGGGTTCCATCTCCAGCACAGCAAAAGAAAAAGGGAGAAAAAGAGATTTTAAAAAAAGCTTATGAAATTTCTGAACTATAAATATTATTGCCAAATGCTATGGCACATTCCTGTAATCCCAGCTACTCAGAAAGCGGATTGCAGATTTGAGGTCAGGGGCAATCTGCCCAATTTAGCGGGACCCTTGCTCCAAAAAAAAATATATAGTTAAAGAAAAAAGGGCTGGGGTACAGTTCAGTGTTAGAGCACTTGCCTGAGCACGCATCAGGCCCTGAATTTCAATCTCACAGTACTGGGGGGAAAAACAAGTTATAATGGTTTTCCCATTATGTGATCTTATAGCCACTCATTTTTGAAATTGTACTCAAGTAGTGCATGCCAATCTATAATCAGACTTTTCATATTAAAACATTTTGGGTGCTGGAGGTATTGCTCAGTGGTAGAGCACATGCTTAGCATGTGTGATGACTCTGAGTTCAATCGTCAGCATCTGCCCCCCAGTAAAAAAATATATGTATATGTATATGTGTGTGTATGTATGTGTGTATATATATGTATGTGTATGTGTGTGTGTGTGTATATATATGTATATATTTGTTGTTGTTGTTGTTGTTGTTGTTGTTGTTAGGTGCCGTCGAATCGGTATCCAACTCATAGCGACCCTCATAGGGTTTTCAATTGCTGACTGTTTTGGGATTGCCTTGGGAGTGGATTGCCAGGTCCTTCTCCCATTTTTGCGGTGCTGGGAATTGAACTTGGGGCCTCAGAGACTGCAGCGCAGCGCTCTACCCACTGAGCTAAATCCGAGCCCCAGATATATATATATATATATATATATGTATGTATGTATGTATGTATGTATGTATGTATGTATATGTATATATATGTGTGTGTATATATATATGTATATATATATGTGTGTATATATATATGTATTTGTTGTTGTTAGGTGTATAAATGTAAATATTCTTAAGAAAACCCATCTTCCAGGTGGGTCTACCTTGTTTATTCTATGGTTTCCATGTTCCCTTGGCACCACTCAGATTCTGTTGTTGTTGTTGTTGTTGTTAGGTGCCGTTGAGTTGTGTCCAACTCATAGCGATCTTTGTAGGGTTTTCAATGGCTGATTGTTTTGGGATTGCCATGGGAGTGGACTGCCACATCCTCCCATGTTTGTGGTGTTGGGAATAGAACTGGAGACCTCAGAGACTGCAGAGCGGTGCTCTACCCACTGAGGTAAGAGTATGCCAAAACTGGATTCTTATCCAAATCAAGAGGTTCTGGTATCCTATTAAACCTAAGTCTGTTGAACTAAGAGTTGAACCATGATCCACTTCCAAGCTGACTGCTGACTCTCTTGTGCTACACTATCTTAAAAATGCATGTGAAACAAGATTATCTATAGTTGTGTATTTTGTATTATTGAAACTTAAATTTGAAGTTTCCTTGCAAGTTTTGCTATTCCATTAATTGGTTTAGCTCAGTTGCTAGGCTGGCAGCCGTACCACTGTGGCATCCAATCCTGTCAGATCTCAGAAGCTAAGCAGGGTCAGGCCTGGTTACCACTTGGATGGGAAACCGCCTGGGAACACCAGGTGTTATAGGCTTGGGAGAAGGACCTGGCAACCCACTCTCAAAAAAAAAAAACCAATCAGCCATTGAAAACCTTATGAATAGCAGAGAAATACTGGCAATGCTGTTTTGCTTATTGTACATAGGGTCGCTACGAACTGGACACCAACTTGAGGGCACCTAACAATAGCAACAGTTGGTAGAGTGCCACTGTGCACTCTGAGGTCTGTGTTCAATCCCCAGCATCACAAAAACAGAAGGATGAAACCCATTCCCGAAAAACAACCCCCAGTCAGCCATTGAAAACCCTATGAGGGCCAGTATGAGTCTGACATGACTCCAAAACACCTAACAACAACAATTCTAGGTGAGAATGGAGCTTTAATGGTTTTAAATGATTGAGTGAGTGCCAAAGGGTGTGACTGTTGTTCTTTAGGAAGTGAATCAAATGAATGAGCTAGGCATTATTATTTTAAAAAATAGAACTAGAGATCATAACAGGTGTGTGGGAAACATTCCAAACTGAACTGGAAAGTAACCATGAAGGCAGGCACTGCTACGGGGTTAGGGTCTCTGGCTTCTCTTGGTGATTCTTTGAGTCCTTAGTCAGCATCATCATCCTCCCATTTCTTCTCCCCTACCTACTCCTCTGACTTTCTCTTGTACTTCCCTCCTCTCTCTTCTTTCACACAGGTTCTAGACACGGTCCTTTTTGTTAATCCTAAATCATGCCAAGTTTATTTCTATTTTAGAACTCTTGTGTTAACTGATCTCCCTGCCTAGAATACTCTGCCATGCTTCTTATGGCTGACTACTTCCTGTTCTTCACGTCATAGGCTAAATTTCATCTCTTTGGAGGCCTTTCTTAATCACCTTGATGAAAGTGGGCATTCAATCCAGATGAAATAAAAAAATCTGTTCGGAAGGACAAGTGAAATGATCTAGAAAGATCTGTGGTGAGGATCAGAGTAGAATACCTCTAAAGGAGATCTTGGGGGTAGTATATTTTGGTAATTATACAGATAAAACCAGGATGATGGGAAGACACAAAATTATAAACTATATAACATGTCCATCAGATTAATCCGTCAATAGGTCTTTGGTGATACTGATGAGTGCAACTTTGGGGCAACAGTGGGGAGGGAAGTTAGATGCACTGAATTGAGTGAGTGGAAAGAGAAGTGGACATAGCAAGTGTCAATCTCTTTAACAGGGGAGGAATGTGAACATACTGAACTGTTACAAAAACAAAGCACCAGAGGGAAAGATTGAAGACTGCAGGAAGAGAGCAGGAATGATCTCTGAGAAGGCAAGGGAAGAAAGAGGTTAGAGCATCACAATTAGAAGAAAAGGCCCTCATTTATCATGGTCCCAAGAAGTGAAAAGGAAAGCTGGGTTTGGACTCAGAAGAAAGCAGGAGGTATACAACAAGTTAAGTGTAATCCAAAGGAGTTAGATTTTAGTTTGTGAAATAGAAGGTAGGAATGGAAGGGCAGACAGAGATACTGGAGGCTTAAGTTGCATGGAGTATGTGGGACATAGGTGCTGCAGGGAATGAGAGAAGAGAGTTGACAAGAGAAATGTCAGGATATTTGCCCAGGATATTGCACCCTGAAGATGGCAACCATGAATTGAAAGGGTGTGAGCTATTTGATATTCAGTAGCAGTGTCCTGCCTCCAAGTGTCTGTCAGCTTGTCATGCTGTGGGGGCTTGTGTGTTGTGATGTTGAAAGCTATGCCACCAGTATTTCAGATACCAGCAGGACCACCCATGATAGACATGCTTTAGCTGGGCTTCCAGACTAGATAGACTAGGGAGAAGGACCTGGAACCCCTTCCCAAAGCAATTAGCCATTGAAAACTTTATGAATAGCAGAGAAGCAATGACAAATATAGTGCCAGGGATTGAGCATCCTAGGCTGGAAGGCATTCAAGAAAAAACTGGAAAAAAGTTCCTTCCTCAAGGTAGTTGTTGTTATTGTTAGGTGCCGTCGAGCCGAGTCCAACTCATAGCAACCCTATCGATCGAACAACAGATCGAAACACTTGCCGATTCTGTGCTAGGGAAATGATCTTATTTATGTTTAAGCCCATTGTTGCAGACACTCTGTCAATCCATCTGGTGGAGGGTTTTCCCCTTTTGCATTGACCTGCCACTCTCCCAAACATGATGTCCTTCTCCAGGGATTGTTCTCTCCTGACTACATGTCCGAAATATGTAAGACGCAGTCTGGCCATTTTTGCTTCCAAGGAGCACTCTGGTTGTACTTCTTCTAGGACAGATTTGTTGGTTCTTTTGGCAGTCCATGGTATATTCAATAGATGTCTCCAGCACCACAATTCAAAAGCATTAATTCTTTTTCTGTCTCTCTTGTTCAATGTCCAGCTTTCACAACCCTATGATGCCACTGAAAATACCATGGCATGAGTCAGATGCACCTTCGTCTTCAACGTGACATCTTTGCTTTTCAATACTCTAAAGAGATCTTTTGCCACAGCTTTTCCTAGAGCAATGCGTCTTTTGATTTCTTGACTGTTGCTTCCATGGGTGTTGATTATAGAGCCAAGCAAAGCAAAATCTTGGACAACCTCAATCTTTTTTCCATTTATTGTGAAGTTGCGTGCTAACCCAGTAGTAAGGATTTTTGTTTTGTTGATGTTTAGTCGTAACCCATATTGAAGGCTATGATCTTTGATCTTCAAGGTAGAGTCGACCTTAATGATGGGAATGGAGTCAATCCCCTGAGACCTCCCTTTCCTGATGTGGCATGACTCAAAATGAGAAGAAACATAGTGGTTGCAACAATGTGTCAAACATAAAAAGATCATGTGGATGGCACAGTGTTGGGTGGTGTTTTGTTCTGTTGTACATAGGGTCACTATGAGTCAGATCTGACTCATCGGCAACTAACAACAACAACAAGCAGTGTCCTGAGAACTAGCTTGAAGGAAGTGTTAATAGGTGATTTTGAGGGTGTGATTTTTCTAGGCAGATAGTTAAAAATGGCAGTGGAGTCAGAAAATGGAAAATACTGATTCAAAACTTTTTAAAAAGTGATTGCCCATAGACTCAAGAGGTTGGTTGGGATAGAGGATGGAAGTGAAGACTGAGAGGTTGATGGAAAAGGTAGGGGGCTCTACGGACTAGAGCAGGAAGCTTTATTCTGTCTCTCTTGTTCAATGTCCAGCTTTCACAACCCTATGATGCCACTGAAAATACCATGGCAGAATTTCCGACTATACTTTCAAGGGAGGGGACAGTTCTTGGAGATAACAGGTTTGGGTTGAGTCCATGGAAGAAAGTGACTAAGATTATTTTAAAGCAGTGTTTTTCTCCACTTCCCTAGCTCTGTCACCCTCTACTGAGAACTTACCATCTCTCCTTTTAAAAGTTTCATCCACAGCTCACTGGCACTCCTTTAGCCTCACTATCTTCACGAAGCTTCTGTATGTCCCTAGCCTCCCCATTAGGCCAAGTCCAATGGACATTTTCCTGTCTTTCCTTGCTTGTTCCTTCTGGTTTCCTTCAAAGGCCCCCTTTCCTCAGCCCTCTTCTCAGTTGACCTCAGTGTTTCACTAACCCCCCTCCACTGTCCCAGTGGCATATTGATTGCACTTCAATCTAACTTTATCTTAGACTTTTCTCTAAATATGGTCCCAAAGTGTGTGTCTTGCAGGAAGCCTAAAGATCAAAAAAACTTCCTAATAAAATAATTGACCTTTTTCATACTTATTTTCTTATGAGCATACAGTGACATTTTCTAGAGGCCTTTTAATGGCTGATATGACAGAGTAAAGAAGCAAATACAAGAATCCAGTTATCTTCTATCATGCCAAATATTAAAGAGGTTTGCAAAAAAAAAAAAAAAGGAAAAGAAAGAAAATAATGCCACTTTTCTCACTATTTTTTGAGGAAATATTCTTCTCATTTATAGTAATATAATGGGTTCATTATTTTAAGTGACTTAAATTTCTCAGATTCACCAGAAGGTAGATATCATTAGATACAAATTTATATAAATAAAAACTCTTTGGGATCATTGGTACTTTTAAAAAGTGCACACAGGGTCTTAAGACAAAAACCTTTGGAAATTGTTGCTCTTGCCATATTTGTTAAACTTGGATGTCCCTTTGGTATCTCAAACTCACTATGTCCAGATAACTAATATCCCCTCATTCTTCCTTAACCCTGGCAAAATAACTGCACAGATGGCCTAGTTCTTCACCTTTCCCTGATGTCTATACTTCTTATCACATAACTTTGTAGATTCCAAGTACTCTGATTCAAGGCTTGGTCAAGTCCACCAGTAGGATGTTTTCCCCAGGCAGCCATATAGACCCAGCCAAGATCAGCAGCACCACCCAAATGACCCAAGAACAGAGCATGCAAATGCACTCACGAGCTAGCCAAGATCAGTCAAGCCTAGCCTGGGTCAACTGAACCCCACAGACTCATGAGCAAAGTCAGTTCTTGTATGCTGTTATGTTGCATTTGGTTGTTATGGACTACAACTATGAAAATAATTGATATTCCTAAATCTCTCCTCTTTTGGTTGTATGCTATAGCCAGATGAAAAGTACCATCATCCACTCTATTTTTCCTAGGTTCCCAAAGCACCATGTGCCTACCAAGCCTTCATGATAGCTTGATTGTAACTTTCATAATTCATAATTTTAAAAAATTTATTATGGCATTTTGTTGCCCACTAGATTATGAAGTCCCTGAAGGCTCTCTAGTACATAACATGCTACTTCTTTATGTCATTCAGTAAATGTCTGCTAAGCAGAGCCATTTTGTACCTTCAGAAACACCAGACATTCTTTTCTTTGGAGGATCCACCCATTATTAGAGCAAATATCAAAGTGCATCCATTTCCCATATTAAACATAGGTAAGTTTGGGGTAGGTGCTGAAAGATATTTAAAAAATAATTTTGTTCTTAAAATGACATGTCTGTGAGTAACTCGTTTGGTTTTTGATTGACTGTGACAGTCATCATACAGAGAAGGTGATGGGGGAAACTAAAATTTGAGGCCTAAATAATAAACAGTGATGAAAAGTACCTGGGGGCTACATGAAACACCAGAGAATGACAAAAGGCTCTGTCATCCAAATTCCACCAAAACTTATCTTATGGTAGAGAAAGAAACAAAAGGCATGACACATTATCAAAGGTAAACAGAGGCTTGGCCTCCACTTGAGGATGCTCCCAGACTTCTTAGTGAACAGGGTTAACATCATAGACTCCAAAACAAGACCACCAACTTCAACGTCCAGCTCTGCCTATAAACTAGACATCCAACTTTGGGCAAGTTGTTTATCCACTATGAGGTATGGTTTCCCATGCTTAATGTCAGGATACTATTAGTATCTAAATCACAGAATTGATATGACGTCTAAATGAGTAGAGAGTGGAGAGAACATGTGAAGCTCTTTGAAGCACATAGAAAGGGTGACGTCAGCATTCACTGCTGTGCTGCCACTGTTGTTACTCTACATGGCATCAATGTGCCTGATGGTGTCCCTGTCTCGTAGTTAAAATAGCAAAGGTTTTTGACTAAAGGAAAAAAATCCATGGCATCTACTTCCTTGCCAGGCAATACAGGCAATACTGGTTAAAATTGTTTTAGGAGTTTCAGGAGAGTAAAAATTAAATTCTTAGGCAAGAAGAGATAGAAGTTAATTCGCATTTCTATCAGACTAGTCCAGATGAGAGCATGCTTTGAAAGACTTCCAGATACGGAGTGTGGGTCTTGGGAGACAACAAAGAGGAAAGCAGAAACTCAGTGTTCTCTGAATCGCCTGCTATTGAACAGCGGCTGATAATCTATATAGCTAGGAAATTGTCTGGAACTGCTCCCTGTGGGTTACTCCCCACACCCAGTGCAGTATTGACAAGTGCTCTATTGATAATGCACATTTGCCTTGTCTTTTATCACCTACTTTACTCTGCCACTGCCTGGTCTGACGCCTACTGACTCAGCACATGCACCACTGCTTGGGAGGCTGCTGCTGTTCTCTCACATACATTTTCTGTGTACTGTCCTATACCGAGGACATAACTGCCATGGATTTCCTGATTCTAGACCTGTGGACATGTTAGGTTATTTTTCTTTTCTTTTTTCTTTTCTTTCTATTTTTGGTGCTGGGGGTATGAACCCAGGGCTTTGCACATACTTTGCAAATCCTCTACCACTGAATTGCACCTCCAGCCCATTGTCTATTTTTTTATTTTGAAACATGATCTCTCCAAGTTGCACAGGCTGCCTCTGGCCTTGAACATGTGATCCTCCTGCCTCCACTCCCGAGTTGCTGGGATTATAGACATGTGCCATACTGTCTGGCTCTAGATGATTTTTCTTTATTGGTAGAGAACCTTAGGTAACTGGCTGGAACACACATTATGAAAAATAGCTTTCCTCAAAATCTGTCAAGTGAAAGAGGGAATTATTTGTGGATTTGTAACTTCGAGGGAAGTTTCTCTGTATGTATTTTTAAAATCTGTTTGCAGTCTATATTTCACAGTTCAGGTAAAATGACTTCTGGTAAGGATGACAAAGCCTGAAATTCCCCAGTACAGCACCAGTGAAAGAGACACTAGGGTCCTTAGGGCTTTGAGCAGTCAAGATTAAAGAGGTGTGGGATCCTCCCTCCCCATGAAACCAAAGCAGTATGACCAGAGCTCATATCCTGAGAGTATCCAAGGGCCTAATGTAGGAACATGACTGAGTATGAAGGACTTCTGAAAGATTCAGGGTGGATATACTTCCAGTTTCAAATTAGCAAAGTGAAGGGTTGTTTCCCCCTCTGCTTTTAAAAGTTACTGTGAAAACAACGAGGAGACGTGAACGCTCCATCTTAAACAAAATGAACAGTCACCATGTCTGAGGGAAAACTGCCAAAAGCCGTCAAAGACAGAAGCTAGGACCCGCACAGTTGGAGAGCAGATGCCAACCCAATGGAGCCAAGGGATCCATGGTGAAGGGCCTACCCTCATGGAGCACCAGAAATATGTGGGCTGCCTGGCAGAAGAGCTTCCCTGGGTCTAGTTTGGCAAAAAAGAAAGGCTTGTATAAAGCAATGAGAACCCAGATAACCCATGTGGACAGGACGAGTCATTGAGTGTAGTAGGGAAGGGAGATAATGCACTATGAGTGGCCTCACAAGGCTGATCTCAGTTGGTTTGGGAGAAGTAAAGAAACACACAAAACCCTGTCCCATAAAATGGCATTCCTACCATTTCTGGTTCTTTCCTCCATTATGAACTTCCAGCAGATAGCTGCTCAGAAAAATTTACCTCATGCAAAGATTTAAAAAAAAAAAACAGGAGAAAGACGCTACAAAAACAAGGGGGTAGGGAGAGGTAATAGGAGAAACAGCAACAAAAACTACTCATCAGATAAATGCTGCACAGAAATGAAAAGCTGCTATATAAAATGATATTTATAACCAACCATATAACTGTGAATTAAAACACTTCTAAAGCAATTGCTCTCTCTATAAATAAGACTTCAAAGAAGCCAGGTGCTGTAGTGCATGACTCTGAACCCAGTGATTCAGGAGGCTGTGGCAGGAAGATCGCACGTCAGAGGCCAGAGGCAGCCTGCGTAACTTAGTGTGACCCTGTCTCAAAAAATAAAAAATGGGCTTTGGGTGTTGCTCAGGGATAGAGAACTTGCAAAGCATATGTGAGAGGCCCTAGGTTCAACTCTCAAATATGGAAAAATAAAAAATAATGATTTCAAAGAAGATATGGTAGAACAAGAGAAGAGTGAGCTGCCAAAAGAAAGGGATGAAAGAGAAAAAGAAAAACACTCAAGAAGTTAAAATGGACACAGAGAGACAGACTGCTGTGAATAGTAAGGAATAGAAGGGCAGATGAAAAGGAACCCAGGAACCAAGACAACAGAAGGCAAGTGAACAGAGCTGAGAAGGATTCAAAGGAAAGTGACAGATATAAATGATAAAAGATCAAACACACACACATCTGGAGTCCCTGAAAAAGAGCTGAAATAACAGGATGGTTATTCTGAACATTAGGCAAAAGGACAAAGCCACATATGAAAGGAAAGGAAGGAGACGGGCCTCATACTTTTCCATACCATTTGATGGTACTTAACAGTGATGCTAGCTCTTCACAGTCCAAAAGAATAAAGTGTGATGCAATAGTTAGACATCCAGGTAACCTGTCACATGGCCGCACAGATGTGCCATAATTTGTTTAACCTGTTCCTACTGGCAACAGTGGCAAACTATAGAAATGATCCCTGAAAGTATTGCCTGCAGCTGTAGCCCTGTGGCATCCGATCCCGTCAGATCTCGGAAGCTAAGCAGGGTCGGGCCTGGTTAGTACCTGGATGGGAGACCACCTGGGAACACCAGAAGCTGTAGGCTTGGGAGAAGGACCTGGCAACCCCCTCCCAAAAATCAATCTGCCATTGAAAACCCTATGAACAGCAGAGAAGCACTGACA
>VMDO01011109.1:0-68372 GCA_007922755.1 Pedetes capensis | reverse complement strand
TTTCTAAACAAATGATGTATAATATTATAAACCAGGCTTAGAAATATTAGTAAAGCCATGATATTTTAACTCAATTCAAGTACTCAATATATGCTTCTCTGTGTACATACTATGTGTACTATATACATATATATATATATGTATATATATATATATATGTATATATATATACATATATATATGTATATATGTGTATATATGTATATATATGTATATATATATATTATACATATATATATGTATATATATAGCACACAAGTACCGTGCACATTGTAGTTTATATTGGCTAGATTTTTGTGTGTGAGTGGTACTTAGGGGTGGAACATAGAGCCTGGCACATACTTTGCATGTGTTCTACCAATGGGCTGCATCCCCAGCCCACTATTTATTTTTTATCTTGAGACAAGGTCTCCCTATGTTACACAGGCCACCCCTGGCCTTAAACATGTGATCCTCATGCCTCTGCCTCTGAGTCACTGAGATTATAGGCATGGGCTATGGTGCCTGGCCTTAGCTGGACTTATTATCATACAGTTCAAATAGTCCTAACATCTGTTCTCAGGTCAAGTTGATGGATATTTATAACTTCCTTCATTATATAGTCAGACCTCTGCACTTAAAGTTACTGAGAAGTATTATGGTTTGGACGTGAAGCATCCCCACAACAGGCTCATGTGTTGAAGGCTTGGTTCCTAGTTCATGGCACTGTTGAGAGATAACTGGGTCATGAAGGCACTAACCTCATCAATGGATTAACCCATTGGTGATTTCATAGCTGAAAGGACTCTGAGGAAGTGGGTGGTAGTTGAAGGAAGTAGGCCTTTGAAGGATATATCTTATCCCAAGACCCTCCCTCCCACACCCCCTCTCCTTCCTGCACAACATGAGGTGAGCTGCTTTACTCTACCACATGGTTTCCCACCATTTTCTACCTCACTACAGCCCAGAAACAATGGAGCCAAGAGACCATGGACTGAAACCTCTGAAATCATGAGCCAGAATAAATCCTTCCTCTTTTAAGTTTCTTTTCTCAGGCATTTTGTTACAGTTACACAAGTTTGCATAATGCAACATCTCTCACTCAAATTTATAAATAAAAACACTAAATTCTTTCATTTTTAACAATTTAAAAACATTCATCCACTTTTCACAGAGTGCCACTCACAAGTAACTCTCATTTCTACTATTTTTCTCCAGTATGTCAACAAATATCTACTGAGCACATATATTGTGCCAGTTTTTGTTCATTTCTAGAGTTTAAAACATCCTTTTCCAAACACATCTTCCAATGTGGAGACACATTGGGGAAATACAGATGGTGAGAAAAGTAACAGATCAATAAAGAAGGTAATTTTGATTTGAGGGTTATAACTTTGGAAAAATTGGAGAGCATAATACAGAATGCCAAGGGATCTGTTTTATAGCATGGGAAAATCAAGGACCTCTCTGATGATGGCTGCTTGAGGACATTACAGTGACACTAAGAAGGCAGCCCTTTATGAGTTATGAAACATTTTCAATAAGGCCAGAAACAAAGCAGATAGGATATTTTCATACAGATTAGTCCATTGTTAGACTATTATGGCAGAAGTTGTACTAGATTCTACATGATCTCTAACAGTTGTGGGGTTTGGTATTTAATAATGTTTGAGATGTGGCCCTTAAATATAAGCACCATTGTCGAATTTTATTCTAGAAGGATTTTATTGTAAGAGGATTCTCTGAGCCTTTTCAAGTGTCAATTAGCTAATTTTATACAATAATCTATGGCAAGAGTGCTTTAACTTATAGGTAATACTAGTACAATGATACAGAGCCTCAGCAATGGAATATTAGAATTCTAAAAGAACTTAGACATCATCCATTCCAAATTCATCATTTTGCAGAGGTAGGACCAGAAAGCCCAGATAGATCAAATCATTTATATAAGGTTGATCTGATAATTATTCAGATATCCTAGGCTCCCAGGACTCTGCTCAAGCTTCCTTCTATAATCCAGCAGCCTGGTGACTAGCATGGACTTTGTAATAATGCCCTTTTGCATTCATATTCTAACTCTGGAACATACCAGCCATTGATTGACCTGGAGTAAGTTATTGACACTACCTGTGCATCTGTGGAATGAGTGTAATATTCATCTCTACATCATCAGTTTGATGTGATAAAGAAAAAAGCTAGTAAATGCAAAACACTGAGAAAAGTGCCTAATATGTCATCGACATTTTGAGCTAGCCATTCTCCTCCTCCTCTTCATCCTCTTCTACTTCCATGATGCATTCACTATTTTTACCAGCCTTTTGTGAAGACTATGACATTTAGTTTTATTTAATTATATGAACATAGTAATTAGTGACATTTTGGATTAATTGGCACTCGTTTTTACCTCCAGAACAAACATGCTTTCAATACTTAGGTATGGTGCAACAGCCTGCAGCTGGCAATGTCCCTTACTCAGTTGGTATTTAGGAGTTTTGTCCTTGTTGAAGTCTGAGGAAGAGGTCTTTCTGGGCCATAGAATAGGCATAAAGATATGGGTAGAGTAAAGAAATGTATCAATATAAATATTAATAGAATATGATTCCTGTTTTCCAATATTCATATTCAAGGTGGATTATATTTTCTCCTCCAGAGGCATGATTCTATGATGGAAAATTCAGGATACATAATAAAATTACATAGTACTGTGATGATGAAAATGCTATAGCAAGGAGAGCCTTCAGTTCCTCTCAAGTCATCTTAAGGAGATAGTTCCTCCTGTGTCCGTAGGTTGGTTGGGCAAGGTTGTTACTCATGCCACTGGGCATAAATAGCCCATTGGGTGGCATGTACAAAGGTTTCTTTAGAAACTAATAAGGAGTTTCTTTTTGAAGAATTATTATCACAGCAGAATAACCTTAAAATTGGCCTCCAAAAGCATCTCAGATGACATCAAGTATCTTGGATAATGATGTTTCTCTCTCTTATACAATTATCGATCACACTATGATCTCTGTGAAGGTGGATGCCATAGCTATTTCCTCATACTCCACAGTATATTTCAGAACACCATGTTATGGAAAAAGTGTTCAGTATATCTATATCTACAGATATAGATGTAAATATATACTTAAATATACACACACACATACAGATGTTGCCAAAATATATAAATACATCTTGGAACAAAAACTTTCCATTTTGTTATCATATACATAAACAAGAATGCTCCGTATACTTGTTTTGGTATGGTGTTGCAGTTGTGTTTGAACATAGAAATCCTCATAGGGTTTTCAATGGCTGATTATTTGAGATTGCCTCAGGAGTGGATTGACACAACCTTCTCCCACTTTTGTGGTGGTAGGAATCGAACCTGGGACCTCAGAGACTGCAGAGCAGATCCACACCAACTGAGCTAAATCCCAGCCCTCTGACATGATAGTAGAAATATAATCTAGAATGTCATACTACACATTGCTACTATAATTCAATTCAACTTTCAAAACTAATACAAAGGTTGTTGTTGTTAGGTGCCATAGAGTTGGTGTCCAACTCAGTGACCCTAATACAACGGGTAAGACAGTATTGTCAGTGCTTCTCTGCTATTCATAGGGTTTTCAATGGTGAATTTTTGGGAGTGGGTTGCCAGGTCCTTCTCCCAAGCTTACAGTATCTGGTGTTCCCAGGTGGTCTCCCATCCAAATACTAACCAGATCTGACTCTGCTTAGCTTCCGAGATCTGACAGGATTAGACACCATAGTGGTATGGCTGCAAGCAATACACAGGTAACATCTCTTAAAATATGTACACAGTTTTTGGCACCCCCAAACTGTGTGTGTGTGTGTGTGTGTGTGTGTGTATTTTCCAAGATAGGGTATCGCTGTATAGCCCAGGCTGGCCTTAAAATTGTATGAGTTCTCATGGTTTAGCCTCCTGAGTGCTGAGATTATAGGCGTGTGCCACTGTGCCCAGATAGTATATATATTTTTGAGTGAAAGAGGATAGATCATTCTCTCTGGCATGCCTCCAAAGAAATAATACTCTAAAATGAATATCTATTATGTTATTTTAAGAGAAAGCATAATTTTATATATTATCCACCCTAGTAGATGAATTGCTATATATTAAATGCATTGATTATTTAAATCCACTAGGATAACCACGGGGCTGGGATTTAGCTCAGTTGGTAGAGCGCTGCACTGCAGTCTCTGAGGTCCTGAGTTCAATTCCCAGCACTGCAAAAATGGGAGAAGGACCTGGCAATCCACTCCCAAGGCAATCCCGAAACAGTCAGCCATTGAAAACCCTATCAAGGTTGCTATGAGTCGGATACCAACTCGACAGCACCTAACAACAACAACAACAAGGGTAACCACTTAAGTTTCTCAGATATTTATAGCATGGTTGTGAGTCTAGGTATTTGATTTTGTCAAGATGAATTTAGTGGGCTCACATGAACGTATTGGTGGTGACTTAATGAAATTGCTGAAACCAGAATGTAGAATTATCTTGGCTGTCCATCAGATACTCTATGCTTCCTAATTTCAGCACCAGGTTTGAGGCTATTACACAATCTGGCAGGGAACTAAATAAAATACAACAAATAGAGAAGAATCTATTAGGAGAACTGCCTGGCAGTTTAAATTCTTTGTTGCCATGTACTAAACCAAATGGCAGCCTGATGAATAGAAAAAGTTGGTTTAACACTCCAGCAACTATAACTAACTCTTTTATGAGAGAAGTAGACAATACCTATTTGTTTAAATGAGCTGTACCAGTAGCGAAAAACTAAATCCTTGCTAAAAGAATCAAAGAATCTTTGCAATGGTTTCCTTTCCTTTATGGCAATTACACAAGTTGAAACTTTTAAATACTTCTTCCTATCTAATACATCCATAGTTCAGAAAGAGCTGCAAAAAATGCAGGGAAGGCAAAGCTTAGTACACCAAGTTGTAGCCCAGACTGAACTTTTATGTTTGAGTTATAAAGCTTTAGCAATTACAGTTTATAAAGAAAGAGATGACAGATCCCTGGCAATAGTAACTCTGGCAGCTACTGTAATGCTGGTTACTTCCCCTGAGCCTAGTCAAGTGGAAGGACCTTTCTGGATGAAAATTCTTACCTAACACCACTTTTAAAGGCACACCAACCCACTGACATATGTGCACATGTACAAACACATGCAGTGTGTGTGTGTGTGTGTGTGTGTGTGTGTGTGTGTGTGTGTGTGTGTTGTAGTCTTTAAAATACTTCTCAGGTCTTTTAGAATATAAATTTTATCTATCTATATTGCTTTTTAGGCATAATGATGTAAAGGTCAGGCAAGTGTCAAGTTCATGCTTTTCATCTTTAAAAATCATTTTTCTCATGTAGCATGGACTGTTTACGTTGATCAGAAAGAAGAAGATTTTATAAAACAAAAGACAGAAAAAATAAGATGAAGTACTAGGGATTTAGGTAAATTTTTCGCACTACAAACCATTCTAGTTATAATCAGACCATACAATAATATATTCCCTACTTTCAAACAGTATGCAGTGTTATTTGATTTGTAGCCAAGTGTAGCATGAAAGTCATATTATTGTTATTGCCGTCATTTTTTAAAAGAAAAGAAAGTTCATGCTCTCTCTCCTTTTCTGTGTTTTCCATTATCTTCTTCCAAAACATTGCTTTCAAGATTATAACCGAGAAAAGAAAATAATTTGAAGCAACTTTGCTGTAAGTAAAATACAGAGAGTGGCTGAGGGCAAAGGTAAAAGTCATCTATATTCTAGTCAATATCTACCTTCAGATTTTGTGAGTTTAAGCAGATATAGTCCAGTCAAGGACTATCTAAGAAATATATTCATATAGCATATTTTTCCATCTTGAAAACTATATCTTGCATATTTATTCAGTTTGAAGATGATTTTCATATTCCCATTCATATTAGGTGTACAGTTAGGTCTGCTATACACTATATGTAGCCTATGATAGAGATGACACCTCTTAGACTCATTAATAACTTCATTCAGTGAATTTGGCTAAAGCATTTAGTTTTCTTCAAAAATCAAGTCAATACTTACCATGCAACATGTGATATGATTAAACTTCTAGAACACTTAGCATTTCTCCCAAGATTTGCTCATGTTTATACACATAACACCCCCGCCCCTACAGCCACACCCGTAAACCACAGAAAATATAAAATAGGTATTCTTGTCTGCATACATTTATGGATGCACATTATCTATCCACATAGCATATACTTAAATAGTTATTAGGACCTTACCTATTGGACCTGGAAAGCCTGGCGGACCATTTTCTCCCGTGGGACCTCTGTCTCCTTTTTCACCTGGGGGCCCAGGAGGACCTTAAAAAATTACAATTACTGGTTGTAGTTGTAAAGCATAAGAAGAATGGATTTATCATTTATTGAGACAGTTATATATGGAAATTTAAAATCTTATATTTGTTATTTAATTATATAGAATAAATAAGACTGACCTTCCTAAGTGGAAGAATACACTGCTTGTGAGTACTATAATAATTATATAAGTGCCATATACCCCCAATTAATCTATCAGTATATGTATTACATATTTACATGTGGCAACCAATCTCCCCAGATCTAACTAAGCAGAGTCAGGCCTGGATAGTACTTGGATGGGAGACTGCTTGGGAATACTGGTGCTGTAGGCTTGGGAGGAGAACCTGGCAGCCCACTGCCCTGCCCCCATAAAAACCCAATCAGCCATTGAAAACTGTATGAATGGCAGAGAAGCACTGACAATAGCGCCAGGCACAGCACAGTATTGGCTAGTGTTTCATCTATTGTACATAGGGTCACTATCAGTCAGACCCAACTCCTTGGCACTTAACAACAACACAACAACACTTTTCTAGGTTCGAAGAATTTGTGGAACAAGAAAAGATAACACAGTGGCACAAAATGACATTAGTATTTTGTACATACTCAGTAGATTTCATTGAACTGAATAAGATTGTGTGGAAAATATATACATAAGGATTTATATGACTTTTGTAATACCCTTAAAACAAAAATCCTTGAATAGTGCTGTTGTTGTTGTTGTTAGGTGCTGTTGAGTCAGGTCTGACTCATAGCAACCCTACGTCCAACAGGCAAAACAGATTTGTTACTGCTCTTCTGCTATTCATAGGGCTTTCAGTGGCAGATTATTTTTCCTGGGTGGGTGTGGGTTACCAGGTCCTTCTCCCAAGCCTACAGTATCTGGTGTCCCCAGGCAGTCTCCCATCCAAGTACTAAGCAGGCTTAACCCTGCTTAGCTTCTGAGATCTGGTGGGATCAGATGCCACAGTGCCATGGCTACAGGCCCATGAATAGTAGACAGTCAAAAACCATGTGGTTGGTACTGACCATATCAGCAGAATTGAGATCAACGAGAATGGTGATAAGTGAAAGAGACTTTATTAAGGAAATGAGATTTGAGGGATGTTTTAAAGAATGAGCAGAATGAGAAGGAAAAGAATTCTGGGTAAATGAGAGAGATGTGGGGAAAGGTAGAAAGATGAAAGAAGTTGGATAGTACTAGTACTTCTCCAAGTAAAACACTAATGAGTAACTTTAAATCAATAGAGCTATTATAAGATATGATGGAGTCACTGCATGGAAAATGTTGACACTTGGCTTCAGGGTTGCCCAAGTGGCCTCTGAATACTGAGTTTGGACATTGATTTAATCATTGGAATTTTCTGTGTCCAGCAAAATGATCATCACTTTAGAATGATTCCATTGAATATGTCTCTAGAACTTGAAGATAATTTTCCCAGTCTTCCTTCTACCATTAGGAATATAGAGAAAAAGTATTATTCTCTTCATTTAACGCTGAATGATTAATTTCCTTTACAATTCCAAAAAGAAGTAAACAAACTTGAGTACATCATGTTGTTAGGTGCTCTCAAGTCAGATCTGACTCATAACAACCCTAAGTATTGCAAAACGCAACACTACCCAACATCCTGCCATGCACATGATACTTTTATGTTTCAGTTCATTGTTACAGCCATTATGTTTCTTCTCATTTTGAATCATACCACATCAGCAAAAGTTGGTCCCAGGGGCTTTACTCTATTCCTGTCATTAAGGTTGGCTCTACTTTGAGGAGGCAAATGTTCCCTAGTTGTTTGGAATGCCTTCCAGTCTACAAGGGCTCATTTTCCAACACTATATTTACCAGTGTTTCTCTGCTATTCATAGGGTTTTCAATGGCTCATTGTTTTGGAAGTGGGCTTCTGGTCCTTTTCCCTAGTCTGTCTTAGTCTGGAAGCTCAGCTGAAATCTATTCACCATGGTGGCTCTCCTGGTATCTGAAATGCCAGTAGCATAGCTTTCAGCATCACAACAACATGCAAGCCCCCACAGTACAATAAGTTGACAAACACGTGGGGGGGATGCACCTTAAGATGCTGAAATAGTGACATTTTGTAGGAGGAATTTTCAATTACTGCAGTTTGGCCAAATATACAAGCAAAGAAAATTCACAACTATATTTAGCATCCATGCTTAGAGAGCACTTGCTAAAAATTTTAACAAGGTGAGGAGATAATACTTACACACTTCTAAAAGGGGGCTACATAAAGACTGTCTCATGACTAAGTACATTCTGCCTATGTTTTTTGCTGCTTTTCACATCCTTGTCCTTCACAATTTAAATGATCTGTTCCATTTTTCAAGGTTTGACTTAGGTTTTAAACGCTCATGATATCATTACTTTTCTCAATGGTACATTGTCCTTTTCTCTTCATATTCAACATTGGAAGGTAACATATTTTTATTACGAAAAGGAACTCTACTTATTAAGAACATAGAAAAATATGAGAAAAATATGTCACAATTCTATCATTTTAAGAAAATAATCATTAATATTTCTTGTGTCTGCATGTGTGTGCATATGCATGTGTGTGAGTTTGGCTGTATGTTTTTTCACATAACCATCAGGTAAATTATACACTACTGGATATTAATAAAATAACTAGTGAAATCTAAGCTATAGATTTTTGTTGTGAAATCTAAGCTATAGATTAAATGTTGATAAGCAAATATTTAGGTGATACACAGAAATGTCATAATTCTATATCAGTGATAACCTGTATGTGTCTCCTAGTCTATGCAGAAGAATTCAGGTCTTCTTAAGAAAAGAGATTTAGGATTCACAACAATAAGCAACCTGCAGTCCATTTATCACTACACAATGAACAATGAAGGGAGAAACAGGACAGAAAGGCTTAATTTGCAACCAGAATTTTGATGAGCAAATAGGAGGGAGACAAATTCATGGCCCAGAAGAATAGTGTTTTGGAAGGATATACAAAAAGAATGACTTTGATTTAGCACTTAAGGATCTAAAGCAGGGACAAGTAGAATGTGTGAGACACAGATGAGATCTAGGTGCTTAGACCCTCAGATTGTTCTCAGCATTTCTCTATTAGGTAAAAAATGAAACTCTTTCCTAATTACTATCTCTTCAATTATTTTGTGTATAGTTAAGAGAACTACATCTGCAGCCATAGCACTGTGGCATCCTATCCCATCAGATCTCAGATACTAAGCTGGGTTGGCCTGGTTCGCACTTGGATGGGAGACCACCTGGGAACACCAGGTGCTGTAGGCCTGGGAGATGGGCCCAGGAACCCACTCCCAAAAACCAATCAGCCATTGAAAACCCTATGAACAGCAGAGAAACACTGACAATAGTGTTTCACCTATTGTACACAGGGTCGCTCTGAGTCAGATACCAACTTAATCACACCTAACAACAACAATAACAAGAGAACTATATAAAAGCTCTCCTTCTGTAGCATTAGCTCAGTCACAACAAATACATTTATATTATTTTATAAAATTTAGAGTTAAAGGTACCACTCTGTATGTTTTTATGTAAAAGGTTTGATATCTGGTATCTCAGTCATAAGGTAAGAAAACCAGGTAAAGGATTCTTAAATAGTTCTTAGTAAGTACCCTGGGTGTTACACTTTTATTGCTATCCTGTTCTTCCTGTAACCTAAATGTCACTTATTTTACATTTTGGTTTTATATATTGTTATCTTTTCCACTGACTCCAATAAACTGTAAGGATTTAAATCTCTTATTTTTTAGGCAGATGGAATTTAGAAAGTAGTATATCACATTACTCTTATTCTTTTGTGGAATTTTTTTTCAGTGCTTGGGGGTTGAATCTGGGGCCTCACACATACTTTTCAAGTGTTGTACCACTGAGCTGCACTCTGAGCCCATTTTTAATATTTTATCTTGAGACAGGGTCTTGCTAAATTGCACAGGCTACCTCTGGCCTCCAAGCTGTTGTCTTCCTGCCTCTGCCTCCCAAATCAATGATATTACTGGTGTGAGCCACTGTGCCCAACAGTGTGGAACTTCGGAGAACATTGTTGTCATAATGCTTTCCTATAAACCTCAAATCTGGTGTCCTCTCTGTTTCTACTGTAGCTCACATCCTCGTTATCCTGCAGCTGGATTAGTCCTAGTGTTTTCTATCTGGGTGAATGTATTATGTGTATTTCACCTTTGTATTTCTTCAGTGTTAGGTTTTTTTAAAAAAATGGGAATCTATTTTGTAATGTTTCTTTCAACTGTAAAGAAAAATAATTTATTCTTCTATGTTATAGGAAAGAAGAAAAATTTAAGTCTGAAGAATAGAGTCTATTGTAGTCAAATTCTTTGCCCTTAAATAGCCTCTTCAAAATTCTGTCCCATGATTACGTCAGTAACTGCCTCTGTGCAGTTACTGGACATCATGTTAATGGACATAATGTTACCTGTCATCTCCTTTGCTGATATATGTCAAAGGAAACATGCAAATATTGGTCAAAATATATGATTTGCTTAAGAGGGCATGAAAATTCACACTATTTTCTGCATCTTACAATTGCCTCTACAAAAAAACCCAACAAAAAATTATACTATTTTCCTCTTTTTGTGATTATTTCTCAAAAGAGGAAAACTGAGAGTCCACATAGCTAAAAGAAATGTACCAATTTAGAGTACTTGGCAATCATAAAAGTCACAAATCAAAATTATCCAGCTTACTGAAAAAGTGCTAATAATATCTGCATCAATTTCCAGAGGGCTGCTTCTCCATGTCCTACTCATTATAGTTATTAATTTCATCCTTCTTCCTCAATCTTATGTCATATTTAGATCTTCATAAAAAATCTGCCAAATCTTCTAGGTTATTGCTGCTTAAACCTATCTCTCAGTCTGTCTGTCAGTCTTTCTCTCTTGGTCTCTCTCTCTATTTCCAGTTTTCATGCTTACTGATTTAGATATGTCTTATCTGGAAGAGGCCTTAAAGATTGCTTAGTCAAATATATTTACAGAGGTCAGAGAGAGTGAATTTCCCAAATTCTTAAAACTAGTTGAGTAAAATTAGAACTAGAACACTTCCTTCCAGATATCTTATGCTGTGGCATTCAAAACCTAGTCTACTTCTTTTCTTTTGTCATTTATTCTTCCATTATTACTTGACTGAATTTTTCCTTTATATAATTGTTAGGTAGTGACACAATCTATTTTTAAAAATCCTAATAATTACCTGCAAAAAATTCCAAATCCAAATTCCATCAATTGCTTCTTCCTCTTCCCACCCCTGAAAAATTGATGTATCTTTTGGGGCACTTTTACATCTTGGAAAGCAAATATATCTAAAAATTTTTGAGATAAACATCATGTTACCTTTTTTCACCATTGAGCCAGCTCATTTTATTTCTCTTAACTCTCTCCAATGTTTACTTTTGTTTCTTTAATTTGTGTTATCACCAACCTCTGCCTGATCATTTTAACACTGGAATTGCATTAAGTGCTTTAGACTCTAAGTACTATAATTACATGAAAAATGTATTAAAAAAATCTTTGGTTCTAAGGTGTAGCTCAGTGGTATAGCACATGTTCAGCATGTGTAAGGCCCTGGGTGCAACCCTCATTACTAAAAACTAAAAATAAAATCTTTGTCTCTTTTAACCTCATAATCCTTCAGTAATTATTAATATAAAGACAAAGGATCAAACTTAGTACTATAGATCTTTCAACCACCAAATGATAAAGCACTCATTAATGTATATCTTGTGTTATAGTTTAATAAATATTTACCTGAAATTAATTTCATGGTGAGGTGCTACAAGGATTATAAAGACTAGTCTTTAATTTTAAAGGGCGTTTGCCCAAGAAGAGCTATCACTTTACTAGAAGACAGTATGAGATGCTTTCAAATATAATCATCATATCTAGAATTCTTTTATGAGACAATACTAATTTTTCAGTATTAAGCAAGATAAAAATATTAGTATTACTATTGGAAGAACCAGAGACAGTTTCATCTAAAAAGTCACATCTTAGATGGACATTGAATAATATGTAGGTATTTTCAGATACAAATAAATAAATATATTAAGTGAAGAAAAACACTTGAGACAGGGTATAAACAGTACTGAGTACATCAGAATCACAGTGAAATTAGTTGAAATATTTGGTACATAAAAGGGAGAAAGGAGAGAGTGAAGAATGAAAAGTAATTAGGACACACACTGAGAATAACCTGAGCACTGCAGACAGAAATGTATTTCTAATGAGGAAGTGCTGGAAACACATTTTGCATCTAGGAGTTCCTTTTAGGAAGGCTGCCTTTTAACAAAAGAAAATGATAGTAGTTTGGAAACTTGGGTCAGGAAATTATTGCAATAGTCTGGCAGAGTGATGTTAAGAATAGTTATACAGAAGCCAGGCATGGTGGTACATACCTCTAATCCCAGTGACTCCGGTGGCTGAGACAGGAGGATCACAAGTTCAAGGCCAGAGGGAGCTTTGCATAATTTACAACACCCTATCTCAAGATAAAACAAAACAAAACAAAAACTAGCTGGGTCATAGCCTAGTGGTAGAGCACTTGCAAATTATTTGTGAGGCCCTGGGTTCAACCCCAAAAACTACACACACACACACACGCACGTGCACACACACACACACACACACACAAATATAAAGAAGGGTTTAGAGAATACAGAACATGGAAGTCATGGTGACTTTGGGAGATGTAATTAAAAGAATAAAAACTTCTAGCTTGGAAACCTGGGAAAACGACACGGCCATGACAAGCTGTAATTTGACCAGAGGGAGGTACTAGTTTTACTTATTTATTGAATGCACATATAATTGCTCACCCATTATATTCCAGGAAATCTAATAGGTATTGGGTGTGCAGAGGTTGACAAGAGCCAAGACTCAACCATATGGAGCTTATATTCTATTGGAGAAGATATATTATAAACAAATAAGAAAATCTACATATGAAAAGAATTCATATAGTGATAAGTAGGATGAGGAAGTTAAAGCAAATGTTAGTATGGACAGTTGGAGGGTAGGTATGTGAATGGTGGAAATGGAGAGGGAAATCATCTGTCAAAATTTGATCTTGAAGCTGGGAGCCATGGTGCATGCCTTGTAATCTATCTCAGTGACCTGGGAAGCCAAGGCAGGCGGATGGTAAATTCAAGGGCAGAAGCAGCTGGTGCAATTTAAAGAGACAATGTCTCCAAAATATGAAATAAAAAAAAGGGGGCTGGGGGCAGGAATGTGGCTCAGTGGTAGTGCATATAACTAGCTTATGTGAGGCCCAGGGTTCAAACCCCCTAATATTGCAAAAAAAAAAAAAGAAAGAAAAAGTGGGGAAGATAACAGCAAAAAAGCGTGATATCGACTGGAGCCACAAAAAAGTGGAGATGTAAGAAGAGACTATTTTGAGAAGTTGAACAGTCTAGTGCTTATTATGGATAGTAAGAAGTGAAACTAGCCCTTCTGGCTCATTATTATTATCTCATGGCACCATCATTTTTCCACATTTCTGAGCTAGACAGAGTGATGCCAGAGAGAAAATTAGAACATGAAGGCCAAGAAGTAAATGACTGTCAGATCTAGTAGGGTTTAGATAATATTCCAAGTCCAAAGGGATTTTATTGCACAGTCTTAAGGATGAAAGAGAAAAGACCTAATGATATGAAGAGGGTATGATTTGAAAAGTACTCTTTCCTTCTGTGTAGAATGAATGAAGAGTTGACAAAGGAGCCTAACTGGGAGGCTGATACAGGTCACCAGACTACAATATGGCTGCTTGAATCAGAGTTGTGATAGAGGGAGTAGGGGGTTTTATTTGAAATATTATATGCAAGGAAAATTAAGGGGACTCACAAATGGACTGTATAGAACATGAGAACAAGAGAGTAGTCAAAGATAGTTTGAAGTGAGCAGCCAACTGGGCAGTGACACAAGTGACAATAGTCTGGAAAAGCAACAGATTTGGGAATGTGAATGGAGGTAGACTTGTCAGGGTCAAAGTCTGTTTTTGAATTTGCAAAGTTTTGGATATTTATTTAAAATTCAAAGAGGAAGTGTCTAATTGATAGAAAGCTGATTGATTCAATTTTTCTTTATCATCTACTTTAATGTAATAAAGAATTATGTGGTTTGGGTTCTAAATGAAATATTAAGTACAATAACAAATCAGGTGCCATGGGTGGCTCACATCTGTAATCCCAGAGAGTTCAGAAGCACAGGCAAGAAGATCACAGGTTCAAGGCTAGAAGCAGCTTGTGTAATTAAGCAAGAACCTGTCTCAAGATGAAGTATAAAAAAATGGGCTTGGGTGCAGCTCATTAATAGAGCATGTGAAAAGTATGTTTGAAGCCCTGGATTCAATCTGCAAGTACTCAAAAAAAAAAAAAAAGTACAATGATAAAGATAATACCCCTGTAAAGGTCACAACCCAATGACTAGATATCCACCTAAGGGCTCCCCCATCTAATTCATTTCCTTTTTTAAAGACAAATGTTAACCTGAAGTGGGTATTTCTCATTTTCTTTCATTTTAAAAATAGCCATTCTTCCTTTTTTTTTTTTTTTTGTGGTACTGGGGGTTGATCCCGGGGCCTCATGCCTGCATGCTTTGCAACTGCTGGACCACTGAGCTGCACCCCCAGCCTTTTATTTTTTTTGCTTACTTCCTGAGACAGGGTCTCACTAAGTTACATAGACTTCCTCTAGTCTCGAACTTGCAATCCTCCTGTCTCCGCCTCCCAAACCGCTGGGATTACAGACGTACGCCACCACGCCCAGCTGCCATTCTTCTTATACATGAATGTGTCTATAAATATATTACTTACATTTGCTGAATTGTGGGAATTAAAAGCAAAAATTAGGGGCTGAGCATGTATATCAGTGATAGGAATACTTGGTTCACATGCATGAGGCACTGGGTTTGATCCCTAGCACAAAACAAAAACTAAAACAAAACAAAAACAAAATTATACTGTATAGTCTGTACGGATTTCTTTTCATTTTTTTCTGTCTACCTTTGGATTATCAAATTTTAAATTTCTTAATTTTCCTAAATTAGTAGTATACATAAAATGAAATATCATGGAGTTTCTTCTATTCCTCTAATCACTAATTAGAAAAATATTAAACATGAAATGGAGTTTAATGGACATGGAAGATAGACTGAGAAGATCCAACATGAATTTAATTATAGTTTTTAATTACAGTTACAAAGGAAAGAACAGAGAGAATCGTGAAGAAGTAATATGCAAAGAGACTGAACTTGAGGTTGGGGGTACAGCATGTGTAAGGCCCTGTGTTCAATCCCCAACACACACTCAAGAAAAATGAAAGAAAAAAAAGAGAAAGAAAGAAAGAAGAAAGAAAGAGAGAAAGAAAGGAAGGAAGGAAGGAAGAAAGAAAGAAAGAAAGAGAAACAAAGAAAGAAGGAAAAGAAAAGGACTGAAACTGAAAATATTCCCAAACTGAAGGCATTCTTACATTCACAAACCTAGGAAGCACGGCAAATGTCAAATGGATAAATTCTCCAACAAAAATGCAAATTAGTAAGATTGAGACACTTAAAGACAAAGAGAATGACAAGAAGATAGGTAGTGGTTATTTAAGAGAATCAAGGAAAGTCAGAAGCCAAGAAAATAATTTCTCTAAAATTTCTCCAACATGTCTTTAACCCCAGCACTTGGGAGGCTGAAGCAAGAGAACTGACAAGAGTTTGAAGCCAACCTCTGGTCTGCATACCAAGTTCCAGGCCAGCCTGAGGCTACACAGCAAGACACTGTCTTGAAAAACCAAAAAATTAAATAAGTAAATAAATTCCCCAAAATATAGTCAGCTATCTATATTCACAGGTTCTGCATCTGCTGATTCAACCAAATTCCCTTCAAAACAACAGCAATAAAAGGTGGTGATGAGAGGGTGCTGTAGATAGCTCAGTGGCCAGGCACTTGTCTACCATGTGCAAGACCCTAGGCTTGATGCCTAGTACTGAAAGGGGGGGGGGGGAACCTGCTTCTGTACTGAACATTTACAGAACTATTTTTCTTGTCATTGTTTCCTAAACAATGCTACAATGATTACATAGCATTTATATAATATTAGGTGTCATAATCAACATAGAAGTGATCCAAAATATACACAATAATGCAGATAAATGATGTACAAATAGTATTCAACTTTACACAAGGGACTTGGAAATCTATAGACTTCTGGTATCCATGATGGGTCCTGGAACCAGTTCCCATGGATACCAAGGGAAAATTGTATTCATAAAATAACCAAAATTAAGAAATGTGTATATGGTAAGACAATTGTGAAGATCAAGATCAAAATGAGAAAACAAATATTTAAAAGGGTCTCACCATGAATTGGCTTTTACTAAATGACTTCCATATGATACATTTTAGGCAGAGGGTTTGTATAAAATAGGAAATATAATATTGACTAAATTCTTGGTTTTAAAAAAATCCATAAAATAGAAATGAACTGTACTCACAAATACCCGGAAACCAGGGAAGGGAGGCATAGGATAAAGCACTTTTGGTTCCTTGTATATTTTAAGGTTAAGATGCTGATCAATCTTAGAATATGTTAGAATATATCTCAAAAGCAATAATATAGGACATAGGAAAACACTACAAAATTTCCAAACTCTTTTTGGTAACATTGACAGAGAAAAAAATTCTATAAAAGTAAAATCTCAATTGGTCCAAAGGCCAGGCAAGAAAGGAAAGCAAAAGAAAATAAAAGAAACTGGAAAAAGAAAATCAGCACAAAACTAAGAAGGTAGAAATAAATACAATGAAAAAAATCATCAATTTGCATTAAACAGCAACAGCAACAAAACATAAGTAGTCTTTACTAGAGACAAACCGAAAACAGAGATTATCAGAGAGTTGAAACTAAAATGTGGAAAAATACCTATAATGTAAAAATAATTAAAAGTTAAAACTATAAATGATTTAAATATATATTTAAAAGTCAATGATTCACCTTGTTTTATTCACAGGAACTTAAGTATAAATTGACAAATCTACCATTATTTTGTAGAGCTCAAAAGACTTCTAATTAGAGCCGGGCTCAGTGACACATGCCTGTAATTCCAGTGCCTCAGGAGGCGGAGGCAGGAGGATAGCAAGTTCGAGACCAGAGGCAGTCTGTGTAACTTAGTGAGACCCTGTATCAAAAAGTAAAAAAGTGGGCTGAGGGTACAGCTCAGTGGTCCAGCACTTGCAGAGCATGCAAGCGCTAGGCCTTGGGTTCAACCCCCAAGTACCGCAAAAAAAAAAAAAAAAAAAAGAAAAGAAAAGAAAGAAAGAAAGAAAAGAAAAAGAATTAACGAGTTTAGAAACCTTTGTACTTTGAGAAAACTTATATTGGTCTTCAGTACATATGGAATATTTTCAACAATGACATGCAGATGCTAACAGATATTTCATTTGTTTATCTCTTTCTCAATCTTTGCATATATCTCTGCATTTTAACATGTCATTTTTCTAAAGGAATGACAAGATTTTTTACCTTGTATTAAAGTGATATTTCTCAAGGTCTGAGAATGTTCCCAATCTTTCAGTCTGAGATCATTAGTGATGTTGTTCAGTACTTTCACTTCTCTTTTTATTTCCTGTTCCACATGTACTTGTTCTTCTTTCATATACTTAATTTCTGCTGATGCATTGCGCATATGCTCCTCTAATTTGGTGATCTGTGAAACAGTGAGCATCTATAACTTTTGTGAACTTAAGTGTAAGTTCAAGGTATTTTGGAAGTTCAGGTTGTTTAAGTACAAAAACAATATTATAGGGATATTACAGAATAAGAATACAGAAATTAGAAAACGTTTTTAAAATAGCAATTCTTTGCTTGTGTAGCATTTCCTCTTTTGATTAACTGGCTAAATTTTCACACATCTCAGCCAAAACAAAAGTTAATTGAATATGTCTAAAGTATGCTCTATTCCCAAATATACAGATGTCAAAATGCTAAAAATAAAATTAAAAACTGTCAAAAGACTTGTAATTTATCTGAAGTGAAATTTCTCTAGAGTATACTTAAAGTGGCAACATTTTCCAATTTTAGGAATTTTCTAGATTTATTTATGAAATTTTTTTACATTTTACATTGTTTTACATTTTCACAATTGTTTTCTATGAACCAAAGTTTAATGTTGCAATTCTTAGTGATAATGAACATTAGGGATAGATTTTCATATTCAACAGAAACTTAAAGTAGCATACTGGTGATATTTTACTTTTATTTTTATTGTCTCTCTATTTAAGTCTTCATTGTTATTTTGTGTCTTCAAATATATACACATTATACAAATACATACATGTGTTTTTTTAGTGTATAGCATGCATATACCCCTACAGAATATGGAAACAAAAAGACCATAGTATGTTCTGGAATATGCTTTTATTTTTTACTCAGTAATATACTAAGGATATTTACTTGTTAATTACTTAAAGACATTTCAAAATTTTAGTGAAATTTTAATGCATGCATCTTTCAAAAGTTATTAAACCTTCTTATCCATAGAATTTTGAACTATGCACTTTTATACAGCTTTAAACTATGGTGCAATGGACACCTTTTTCTATATATTTACATATTCATTTATGTACTTCAGTAGACCAAGGGAACTACACATTAAAAGTTCTGTTCAGCATTTCTACACTGCCTTCCAAATGTATGGTAGCATTTTTGTTCTCTTACTTTGTTATCAGTGCCTACTTTTTCCACTTAAGTGCTGGGTTCCATCAATATATAGAAGTTAATTGACTATAAATAGACATATAATAAATCAATGTGACTTAATTTGCTTTCACATTATACTGAAATTAAAGTATCCAGTCATCAAACGTCTGACCATTAATATTATCCTTTATTACCTTTCAGATAATTGCTTAGCGTCTCTCTTCATTTTCATGGACCTAACTTTCTCATCTATTCTGGTAATGTTTTCTTTCTTCTGCTTTTATCCCATCCTCTGCCTTCATGGTATACTTTATACTTTTAAAAGTATTTCTATGTTCAACTGCTGATAGATTCTCGTTCCTGTTTGGTTACAGAAATCATTCAGTAGTGACTCATTCTTTAATTAAAGGAAAATTATACTTTCTTGGATTTAACTGGATAAATTGAGGGGAGAGAATGAAGAGACTTAGGTTGTAAAGCTTTTAAACATATATGCAGATTTGCCTCTTCAATTTCACTATACTTAAGCAGGGGAGCTTATTAGTTTTCATTGCTCTAATTATGCCATTCTCCACCCAGAAATATGTTCTGCACTTGAATATCTCTACCCTCCACCTTGTCCTTTCTTGACCATTTGATATTTTATGTCCAACATGACACTGGTATATACAATACAGGTGGAATGGTGAGATATTTGTAGGGCATAGCAACATGATAAAATGAGCTTGATTATTTATTTAGCAGTACTCAATATTGAACTCAGCATCTTGCACTCTACCACTGAACTACATCCCTATCCTATTTTATCTTTATTTTGAGAAAGTCTTGCTAAGTTTCCCAGGCTGGCCTTCAGCTTATGATCCTCCTATTTCAGCCTTCTGAGTAGCTGGTAATACAAGCATGCACCACCACACCTGGCTTGAGTTTATTTAAGTGGCTAAAATTTGCTGTAAATATATTAGGTAGCTCCAGGTGTGTACAGAGCAGAGGTCCAGGGACTAGCAAGTGGTTTGCTGCCTAGAAATAGAATTGCCCACATATTTCACAATTACAGCTGAGGCTACCTTTTTACTCTTTTCTTGAAAACTATGCATGATGTTCACATTTGTCAAGATTCATTTGTAATTATTTTGGGAGGAGAAGGGAACATGTTTGATTTTTTAAAAATAAAATTCTATACAAGCTAGGCACAGTGGCACATGCCTCTAATCCCAGTGACTTGAGAGGCTGAGGCAAGAGTTGAGGCCAGAGATAGTCTGCATAACTTAGTGAGACTCTGTCTCAAAATAAAAAGTGAAAAATCGCCTGGGAGGGTAGCCCAGTGGTAAAGCACTTTCAAAGTATGTCTGAGGCATGGGGTTCCACCCATACATAACACACACACACACACACACACACACACACACACACACTCACTCACAATCCTGTAGAGCATCCAGGCACACCTTCCATATTCCACCCACAGTGACACTACTAGAAACTGACATTTAATGTTTATAGTCTTAGGATTCTTTCTATGTGGAATGGAGATGACAAATTTCATGTCTTTCTGATTCTTTCAAATGAATGTTTTGTCTATCCTTGGGAAGTAGTATGCTGGTATTATTTATAGGCCTTTTCCTCAAACAACATTTACTGGTTTAATCATTCATTTAATTTACTTATTCTTTCATTGGGATAAAGAATCAAAGATCAGGATTGGGCATGTTGCTCGGTAGTAGAGCACTTGCTTGGGATGTGTAAGGCCCTGGATTCAATCTCCAGCATCACAGCAGGGAAGAAAATTAAAAGATAAATAAAATTATCCCAGCAATGGAGATGAAAGTCACAACATTGTTTCTCAACACAAACACACACACACACACACACACACACACATTGATAGTTTCTAAATTGCTATAAAGAACAATCTTTAAAAAAACATACAGGTTTGGAAGTTTCAACAGTCACTTGTAACCTCTCTTATAATGATAGATTTGCCTCTAAAACATACATACAATCTACTCAAACTCAAAGCATCTCACTCCTTATCAGATTTTGATTATTTCTAATAATTAGCACTTCAAACCTGTTCCAAACGTCAATTGCTTCCCAAAGGTTTTCCAATTTGGTTAGAATACACACTTAGGTGGACACAAAAGCATTCTATTGTCTCTGCTTGGGGTTGGCACATCACCAAATCAAGCAGCTTTGTTTTGCATCTTCATCTTTTCCCTCCTCTCACCTCACCTCTATGAGCCTCTGACCCTGTTTCTACATGAAGAGCTCTTTTCTCTCTTCTTTCCCTTCAACTTTATCAAATTCTACTACTATGAATGACATTTTATCTTTTTCTATCTCACATATATTTATAACCTCAATCCTTTGGATTGCTTCTTCTTTATGCATATTGGCCTCAGTCCTAATAATACTTGCTATGTCCAGGTACTTATTAAAAATGTGGGAAACACTCAAAGTCAGGTATTGGAAGAAGTGACATGTAAGAGAAGCAGAATATCAGGGTTGGTGTTGAGATAAGTAAGTATAACCAACAGAATCCCCATATTTAAATTGTAATGCCACTGTCTTGTGATATCATAAAATGAAGAACATTCAAAAATTCTAAATTTTTGAGTGATGGAAACTTACCAATTATAAATATGCAGAATATTCTTTCTTAATTTGTCTACTCTTAGTCAATAAATTGGTTTTCATCTGGTGCGATAATGTTAGAGTCTTATCTTTGTTCTATAAGTGGCACCTGCCACAGCCATTTCTAACCATATTGTCTGACAAGGTCCGGATATGGGGAAGAGGGGTTCAAAGAACTCATCTTCCAAGAAATGGATGGGGATGAAGAAAAGGATAATGTGCTTTTTGCTTTCTAGGAATAGGATTACTGCTTCTAATTATTATGATTATATTTAGGACTAATACTCATAACTAATATTGTATTAAACTCTAATGAAACAAATGCTAAAAGAATGACAGGACTGAGGGAATTTGTAAATGAATTAGAAGTAATGACCTCCAATTGTAAAGGTTATATGGACAATATTCTAGTTAAAGCTGAACAGCAACTTCCACCCTGGAACCCAAACATTAAGTGATTTATGCCTCAGCTGCAGTAGGCTGAGCTGTTAGCCCCTAATTGGATTGAAGTGGCCCAATTTATGATAACTAAGGTTTACAAAGAAAGTATAAAGCAATTAAAGAAGACACAAGCCGGTTCCCTCAGTACAAAAGTCTCCTTGACAATTTATGGCTCCCAGCTGGGGACAAGAGTAAATACACAACATGGAGAGGTGCTTATCTATCTAAAGGCAGACCTTGGTTCCCAGCTATAGAAAAAAAGTAAAGGCTGATGTTTTGGTCAGCCTGATCCTCCACTGCCTTACATAGAAACATATAATGAGCAAGGGGTTAAAACGATAAATAAGGATAGAGTTCAAACACCCTATTATAGCTTATCATTTATAAAAGGCCTGAGAACAGATGGACCTTCCAGGTGTTTGTTATCTAACAATAATAAAGTTTATGCTTTGAATTATAGGTTGTTATGATTAACAAGTGCTTGTGAAACTTTTTTTTTCTTGAATAACTGCATGTGCTATTCTTGCCGCTTGCATGACCTAAGCCTAAAAAGATTGTATAAAACACTGAGCTGTTTGAACAATAAACAGAACAGATTCACACTGCCTCCGAGCTGTTGTGTCTGCTGTTACCCACCGCCGCCGACTCCTCACCCGCCTTCGGGAAACCCTGGATCCTAGGCTGTAGCTGGACTACAGCAGGCATCCATTTTAAAAAATCACTTCTGGAATAATAATGTCTTTATAGAGAAAACAGCCTCATTGGGAATCACTTTATTTAGGTAAAATGTCCTCAAATTATGCTGCATTGCTTAACTAATGATGGAAATGTTGTTGTTGTTAGGTGCCATCGAGTCGGTATCCGACTCATAGCGACCCTCTGTACAACAGGGGAAACACTATTGTCAGTGCTTCTCTGCTGTTCATAGGGTTTTCAGTGGCAGATTGATTTTTGGGAGGGGGTTGCCAGGTCCTTCTCCCAAGCCTACAACTTCTGGTGTTCCCAGGCGGTCTCCCATCCAGGCACTAACCAGGCCTGACCCTGCTTAGCTTCCGAGATCTGACGGGATCAGATGCCACAGGGCTACGGCTGCAGGCGATGGAAATATAGACCATCACATTATGATTCTAGGTCTTAAATATTTTATAATATAAAGTTTATTTTTTTCACATGAGTAATAAAGGTTTAGCCTAATATTTTTCATGTAAAGAAACAAATGTAATTAATCAATATAAAATACAATTTTAAAACATATGGTTTGTTTCTTAATTTCTTTCTCATGAGTATAAATTAATCAAGATTATTAATCTGGATCGGCTACAGAATCATCTAGCAGAGGTCAGAACGTTATAATCCATGGGCAAATTCAACCCCCAAAACTATTTTTGTAAGTAAATATTTATTGTATTACAGCTTCTACACGTTTCTTTACACATTATCTAGCTGTTTCTGTGCTGCAATGGCAGCACTGAGAAATTGTAACAGACCATATGGTCTCCACAGTCTAAAATGTTTCCATCTGGACCTTTACAAAGAAATTTTGCTGACAACTGGTCTAAAGTATGCCTTGCTCTCTTGGCAGTCATATAAGGGGAAATATATGATCATTCTACAGCCTGACCATGTTAGTGCTTTTCTTGTTGCTATGCTTCTCAATAAGTAATGAATATCATCACTTGAATAGAAATAGAAAACTTAAACTATATTTGAGCTTATGATGCTAATAAGCACATATTATTATCCTATTAAGAGCTCATGATAATAACATTATTCAAATTTATTTATTGTCATCAGTACATGTAAAAACTTACGTATGCCTCTTGGTAGTAGCAAAAATAAATTATTTTAAAATTCAATTTTATAAGATGTACATGTAAATAAAGTTTCTATTCCTTTGATGGTGAAAAAATATTGGGTCTATTGTAAAATTCACAAATACAAGTTCACTTACCTCTTCAGATCTCCTAAAATAATCTAAAAATCACAATTGGTTTAGCCAGCCCAAGAAGGCACTATCACAGTATTTATAAAATTAAAGTACCTTAGGTGAGTCTATTAAATATAGACTCATTAAATATGAAAATAATTACCCCTTTGGCTGAAAGTCTGGAGAAGGTATCAGGTAAATCCATTTAAAACCTTTAAGTAAGATTGCTAGAGGAGTAAGCAGTGAAATGTTGAAATTATGTTTGCAAATTTTGCTTTCCTGGACTGCCTGAGGAGAAAGGATCTGGATGGATTTAATTCCAGAATGTGACCTTCCAACACACAAACTCTTACCTCTTGTTTAAACGTAGACTCTTGGACTTTGGCATTCAGTGTTTCTATATTGAGCTGCAACTCAATCAATGTGGCATTCAGACGTAATAGGGACTTGGAGACTTCATCTATTGCATTTCCATGTTCCCGGACTGAGGAATCCAAGGTACTTAGCTGGAGAAGAACATCATTAAATCTTTGATCCATTGTCACACTAAAATTCTGGAAGTTTTCTGAATCTACGAGATTGGCTTTTGTATCTGAGATATATTGAATTCTCTCCGCCGTGTTTTTCATATATTCTGCAACAGCTTCTCGAAATCTCATTTCATCTTCACTGTCATTTCCTTTTCTCATCAGACTTTGAGATATATCACTTGCATTAATTGAACCAACTATGCAATTCTTCATTTCCCACTTCAGGAGCTGAGCTGGATATTTAAGTAAAAATAAACCAAGTTATGGTCTGGATCCTTAAGTGCATTTACCATTCCATTCCAAATCATTTCATTTGTTTCATTCCATTCCATTGTGGCATATTGAATGCTAGCCTAAATCAAATATTTATTTTAAATATATAACATGTGGATCATACTCAGTATATTGCTGAGAAACTCACACTCTCCATTTCCCACTTCACATTAGAATTGATTCCAGGATTATGTCATTCTTTCTGAATGGCTGCTTATGTGAATTTTCCTGGTCCTTTAATTTGGCTTTTCCAGTTAAAGAAAATTTTATAGATTGAAATATGATGACCAAAATAATATGTAGTAAAACTAGAAGCAGTAGTGCTAACCACTGTGTAGATAAATTGTTGGTTCATCTTCCTCAGCCTATCCCTTAAGATGGCAGAGAATCAGGAAATTGGGCAAATAAAAATTTTCCACTTTAAAAATATATTGTTTTGAAAAGAGTATTCTTTATCTAGTATAAAATATATATTCCTAGCCAAAAACTTAGGAAATATGGGTAATAACAAAAAATAATTAACCATGAGTCTTAATATCCTGTGCTAAATGCTAACATGTTGGTGTATTAATAGCAAAGTTGGGCCTCCATTGCCACTATCATATATTTACTACAAAAGAAACTCAAATCCACAATCCTCCTGTCTCACCTCTCAAGTGCTGAGATTACAGGTGGGTGCCACCATACTTGACTGAACGATTATATATTTACATACTATCTGGAAATTTTCTAGTTAATGCTATATCATAAATACTTTGTAATATAATTAAATAGCATTCTATAAAAATAATTTGATGACTACATTGTATTCTATGTATAGATCTGCCAGATTTATTTAACAAATCCCAGATAATTAGTTTGCTTCTGTTTTCAGTAATATATTCAATAGTTTGATACACAATCGTGTGGTGAATTTTTTCATGAAGAAAATAAATTCTATTAAGTTGAATTTGGGGAACATATTGAACTGCTCATACATATTTCCAAATGGACATATGTTCTCTAAACAAGTTAATTATCCTTCCAAAATGATTTAGAGCAGTATGCTGTATAATCTCCAAGAGGAGGGAGGAGAAAAAGTACAAATATTAACTTTAAAGATTAAAATAACACACAATTATAATTATACACAATGAAGAAAACACTGAACACCATTTCATCACTAACCTGTATGGCTAAGATTTTGTTATTTTCCTATATCTCTTATATCTCTTTATATGTATATTTTCACCCACATATGTGACTCACATTATTGTTTGAATACATAAGGTTTTCCACATATAATAAAATGAGTACCTTCATACCTTCATATGGTTTAAAAAAATCTGTGTAGTCAGTTACACCTGAATCTGCTCTTTTTTTTTTTAATAAAAATGCTATGATAGTACTTCTTTTATAGATTTTTGAGGACTGAATAAGATAACAGAAGAAAACCATTTAGTTTTATCCCTATCTCAGAGTACCTGTTAAGTAAATGGGAGCTAGATGTTTACACAAGACCAAGCTGCTTGGTTCTAGAATCCAGTTGGTTATTTGGGGAAAATTATTTAACCTGTCCTTGCTTAGGTTTCCTCAAATATGTAAAAAGAATACTAACTTCAACAATTATTGAACTTGAGTGGAATAAAGCATGCAAATCTGGTAGCGAACAAATGAAAAAATATATTCAACTACAAAGTGCCTCATAAATGAAAGATTTTATTTTAGTTATAAAGTCCATTGTAATCACTACCCTTAGTTAAAGAAGTTTTGGCTTTTTTTAAATGGTAACTGCTAAGTAGCTACTATTACACTAAGAATAATTGCTATAATCCTGGGCTGGGGTGCATTTCTCTAATCCCAGCCACTCAGGAGGCTAAGGCAGGAGACAGGTGAGTTTGAGGCTAGAGGGAAACTGCACAATTTAACAAGAACTTGTTTCAAAATAATAAATTTAAAAAAGGGTGCTGGGGTGCAGCTTAGTGGTAGAGCATTTGCATAGCATGCATGAGGCACAGGATTCAACTCCCTGTACTGCTAAAATAAAGGGAGAGAGGAACAGCTATAATAAATTTCAATTTAAAAAATATGTTATATCTTCCTTTACATGCCTTTAGTATTAGCTTATTTGACTTTTATAAACTATGGGTGACAACATTCTGATCTCTATAACAGAGACCTTCTATTTGTTGTATGTTATTCTATATTCTGTAATTTATTAATAAATTCTACATTAAATATATATTTATTCATCACATCTTATCACAATTATTAAGTTCAGTTTGGGGAGTAAGTTTTGGATTGACATACCATGTATTCCTCAATTCTAATACTTATTTATTAAGCACTTCCTATATGTGAAATATCATTTGAATAACTCTGAGAATAAAAGAGTGGCTGGGGATCCAGGTGCTGGGATCCCAGGGACTCAGAGACGGAAGCAGGAGGATCTCAAGTTTGAGACCAGAGGCAACCTGCATAACTTAGTGAGACCCTGTTTCAAAATTTTAAAAAAGCTAAAAATGAGGCAGGGGTTTCAGCTCAGTGGTGGAGCACTTGTCTAGCATGCAAAAAGCCTTGGATTTAACCCCCACGTACTGCAAAACAAAATGAAACAAAACAAACAAAACCCCAAAACCACCACCACCAACAAAACCCAAACCTGACTGGGAATTGATTTTGCTTTAACAATAAGAAACCCAAAATAAATAATTCTTGCAAAATTATTTTAAAATTTTCCCTTAAAATTTTTCCTTTTATGATGATTACTGCTTGTTAGGTTACTGCTTGTTAGCAGTTAAGACTCTAGGTTTTTGCGGAGAAATGCCTGGATTAGCAATTCTGGCTCTGTCATTTTGAAGTTGTGTCACTGGACCAGATGTTTAATTTATTGATACTTCTATTTCATTATCTGTATAGATAGAATGGAAATAGTCAGAGTTTAAATAATCAAATGTAATATACATAGTGTTTAGCTGACTTCCTAGCACATAATGAGGATTTTGTAAATTTCAGGAAATTTATTGCTATGGTGTTAGGATTCAGTTACTTGTAACTTAAATATCTACAATGCCTGATACTGATTAGCTGTGTTGTTGTTGTTAGTTGCTATGAGTCAGGTCCGAATCTTAGCGATCCTCAGGGTTTTCAATGGCTGATTGTTTCAGGATTGTTTTTGGAATGGACTGCCACATCCTGCTTCTGTTTTTGCAATGCTGGGGATAGAAACTGGGTCCTTAGAAAGTGCAGAGCAGCATTCTACCAACTGAGCTAACCCCCAGCCCTGACTGTTTAACAATGGAGAACTAATATAGTGTAGTGTACAACTCTTTCTGGGTTGGATGTTCCAGTGAATACACTAGTCTCTGTGCTTTATTTTCCTAAGCATCATACTCTAATTGCTCAACCATATAATTGTGCTTTCACTGAAAACTAGTTTTATTTCATAAGGGTACAGTAAATCTTCAGAGCACAAAAAGAGAAGACCTGATTTGACACAAGGTCATATGAACAATAGTTTTTAATTTGACAAGGTAAACATGAAATGGCAAGTAAAACTACATTTTGATGTTATATTTAAAACCACAACATTGCTTAACATTGCTTGTTTCCTTAACCCTGAAGGAAATTAACTTAAATGGTTTCTTTCTTTCAGGAGGCAGAGGCAGGAGGATTGTGAGTTTAAGGTCAATCTGGGCACTCAGTAAGACCCTGTCAAAAAAAAAAAAAAAAAAAACCTCAAAAGTTTAACTTTTTATCATATAACCAGATAAATAATACCAGAGCTCATATTTTCAAAAGTTCATTTCTTTCATTTTATCGGAGAGATGGCATTTTGTAACTTTTCTATTTCATATTTGAAAGAAGACAAACTTTTATAGCTTATGCAAAGACCTAGGGAGAGGGTTATATTTGATTCTACAGATCATGTTTATTATTTCATATAGGTAATATCTTTTCCTAACCAAAATTTATATTGCTTTGAATAAAGAATTTTTAGTATTTCAATAGCAATTTGTATACTTCAGTTCTAGATCATATCTTACAGTCCTTTGACAGCATTATGTTGCTATCTTCTGACAAGGATTAAGTAGCTTCTTTAAGAAAATATTACATATGGAGTAAACTGTATAATTAAGGAAATATCTTTCAATATATGAGGTACATTATGTTTGAAAAATTCTTATGTACAATATTTTATTTCACCCATCAATTCTTATGCTCCAAAACAGTAACTTCTGTCGTTTTAGGGATACATTTTTCTACACTTGTAATTTTTTAATATCAAGTAGAGATATCTATTACATTTGAGTTCCTTTTGGAAAAACATTCTGATCTACTAATTAAAGTTATAAATGGATTATCTATTGTTTATTGTGAGTATCTGATAGACACAGTGAGTGATATTGCAAATTCTGGTGAATTTGTTATGGATGTGAATTTATAAGATTCGAATATTTTTAGATTTTTGTCAGTCTTAGTACACACATATCTTAGTTTTAGGAAACAAACTACTTCACTCATTATCAACTTTATAAAAAAAAGTGTTGGCAAAAACTCCCCAAAAACCAAACAACCCAATACACAAATGGGCAAAGGAACTGAGTAGACAGTTCTCAAATGAAGAGGTCCATAAAGCCATGAAACACATGAAAAAGTGCTCAACATCCCTAGCCATTAGGGAAATGAAAATCAAAACAATGCTGAGATTTCACCTTACACCAGTAAGAATGGCCAAGATCAATAAAACAAACAACAACAAATGCTGGTGAGGTTGCGGGGAAAAGGGAACACTCTTATATTGTTGGTAGAGCTGTAAATTGGTGCAACCACTGTGGAAATTAATATGGAAGTACCTCAAAAAACTAAAAATAGATCTACCATATGACCCAGCTATAACACTATTGGGAATTTACCCAAAGGGAGATGGGTCATCAAACCACAGAGACACCTGCATCTCCATGTTCAATGCAGCGCTTTTCACAATAGCAAGGATATGGAATCAACCAAAGTGCCCTACAACAGAAGAATGGATAAAAAAACTATGGTATATATACACAATGGAATACTACTCAGCAATCAAGAAAAAAGAAATAAGGTCATTCGCAGCAAAATGGGTGGAATTAGAGAAAATTATTTTAAGTGAACGAACACAGCTCAGAAAGAGAAACAACACATGTTCTCACTCATATGAGGGAGCTGATTCAAAATTACAAGAAGAAAAAATCCCATTCAAAGGTCGGATCATAATAAAAGGGGGGGAAGATAAGAATGATGTCAATATAAATGGACTAGAAAATGCATGTAATTATTCTAACAAGATAAAAACAAAGACCACTACAGGAAAAGTTTCTATCTTAAAGAGAACTGTAACCCAAGGACATATAGAAAAATACTACTAAGTAAAAGCTAGAGAAGACTTAGATGGGAAACTTAGATGGGAAGGGTGGGAGGGGGGAAGTATAGGGGAGGGTAAGGAGTAACCTATATGAATAATGTTTATCAAAATGCATATATGGAAATGTCACAATGAAAACCATGTCAAAATGAATCACATTATGATGTACATTAAAAATTTCTAATAAAAAAGTGTTGGCTTTGTTGTATTTTCTAATATCCCAGGGATTTGGGACTTGATAAGCACTCTGAGTTCTCTTCAGACTTCTGTCTGAATTCTGCATGGACCTACCAGAAGCTGCAATCTCTGAGGTTGACTCTGTAGGCTGTGGTTTATATAAAATAGATAAAATTTATCCAAATTCTAACTGGTATACAGCTAATAATCCCAACCATGTATTCATTTCAGACTACAGATAAGTATATCTACACAAACAACATGCAGATAATTTTGGTTCATCAGGACTGTTTAATGCCAGACACATCATGTCCTTTCATTTAGATGGCAGTAACTTCTTTGCTTGGTGCTTTGGTCATTATGGTTCGATTTTTGTTTTCATTTATTTTGATGGCTAAAATAGGAGTTACTTTTTCTTGTGGATAAAGTTATGACAACTACATTTTGGTGGGTTTTGTTTGTTTGGTTTCTGGACAAACATGTTTCATTATAAAAACTCAGTTACATTGAGAGATAGAAGACCATAGATATTTGGGTACAGAAGTCATAGATAGGAACTATAGCTCCTTCACTGGTCTTAGTTGCCTAGATAATGAGGATAATTATAGTGTCTGCTCAGAGGGTAATTGTAAAGGTGTATGAAAATAATATGTTGAAAGTTTATAGCCCAGTGCCTGAGCATGGTAAATGCTTGAAAATTATAGCTACTGTTAATGGTTGTTGTTTCCATTATCCTTCCTTTCTGAGTGGAATTTTGAAACTATCTTGGAATATTACCTTGGGTTGTTCCTTAACAAAGGAAGTTTGGACTTGTATTTAGGAGTATGGTCTTGTTAGATGGATTAGTATGTACATAAAAATGTATCTTATTCCACACCTGGTGTGGTGGCGCATGCCTCTAATCCCAGCGACTCAGGAGGCTGAGGCAAGAAGATCACAAGTTCAAGACTAGAGGCAGTCTGTATAATTTAGTGAGACTCTGTCTCAAAAAAGTACAAAAAAATGGACTGAGGGTGCACCTCAGTGGTACAGCATTTGAAAAGTGTTCAAGTGTAAGGCTCTGGTTCAACCCTCAGTACTGAAAAATTTATATATATATATATATATATATATATATATATATATACATACATACATACACATACATACATACACATACATATATACATACATATATATATATATATATATATATATATATATATATATATATCAACTCCCTCTACCTTTTTCTTTTCTTTTCTTTTTTTTTAACTTTGGAGACTGCTTGTCTATTTAACAGAAATGGATGTATAACCAAGTAAGAGCATCCAGAGTTGCAAAGGAAGACACAAAGCTAAGAATAGTTCTCAACTTAGGGCTTTCTGCAGTCTGTTACAATTCACTTGTCTATACCTCAGAAGCACTGACAATAGTGTTTCCCCTGTTGTACAGAGGGTCGCTATGAGTTGGATACCGACTCGATGGCACCTAACAACAACAACATACCTCCTACCAAAGTATTATCTCTTTTCTTCTGCCATTCTTTTCTTTTATTATTGTATATTAATTGGACAAAGTAAAGGGTTTCATTTTGACATTTCTATACGTATATGCATATAATGAACTTTGATCACATTCACCTCCGCTATTATTTTTTTCTTTTCTCCCTTCTTTCTCCCTCTTTTTCCCTTCAACATCCCTAACAGCTCCCTTTAATTTGATGTCATTTCCCTCCTGGCCCAGATTAGATATATGAGAGAAAAGATGTGATACTTGTCTTTGTGAGTCTAGCTTATTTCACTTAACTTGATATATCATCTCCAGTTCCTTCCTTTTTCCTAAAAATGACATAATTTTGTTCTTCTTTATGGTGAAATAAAATTCCATTATGTATAAGGGCTACATTTTGTTTATCCATTCATTCATTGTTGCACAGCTAGGTTGAAATAACTTGGCAATTGTAGCTAATGCAGTGATAAACGTAAATTTGCAGATATCTCTACCATAGGCTAACTTTGATTCTTTTTGTATATACCTAGAGGTGATACACCTGGATCATGAGGTAGTTCTATTTTTAATTTTGATAAACCTCCATAATGATTTCCATAGTGGTTGGCTAGTTTACATTCCCACCAGTTATCTCTTGATAGAACACATGGCCAGACATTTTGCCAGCTAAAGATAAGAGAGTAGCCAGGCACATAAATTCACATGCCAATTAAGATCCATCAAATCCATCAAAATTACTATGTAATATACCTTTTACATATATGTTTGAGATATATGTAAGCCATCCACTCTTGAGGAAATTCTCAGATCTATCCTCAGTTTAAGTAAGGCTCCCCTAAGAAATGCACTTAGAGAACATCAAATTAAGCCCATGTAACATATTCTATTTTTCTCCTTTGAGAGGATATTATCATGTTATTTTTAGAGATATTTTGAATAATAGTTCATGAAATGAGTCTGGGTAAGCTGTAAGAATATAAGGTATAGGTCATTATTTTACAATGGGAATATTTCTTTCTGCTCTTGGTACCAAGAGTAGAAGATCTTCTGAAAAAAGTCTTGATTTTATAGTATAGGGACTATTAAAGTAAATGATCATGATCATGGTTGTTGTCACATTTGCAACTAGAATACTTATCATAGAGCTCGTGGCCCATTACTAGAAGTATATAGGACTTTAGAAGATAACCAATTTTTGAAGCACTCTATATCCTCCAGTCTTATTTTCTCTTATATTTATTTTTATGTTACTCTTTTCTACTAAACTTTTTCTAGTTAAAACAACAACAACATTTGTTTCTACTTTTAATGTTGCAGAATATATTTATATATATAAATTAATTTATATAAATTTAATACTTTTGAGGAATAATTTGTATATGAAGTTTCCTTATGAATCTACCAAATAAAAACTGAATGCTTTTTTTTCTTTTATAATAAGTAATTCACAAGATAAATTGCTAAGTTTCAAAACTCTGGAATACTGTACCTGTTACTATTCCTATGACAGGTATGAGAACCGCAAACACAAGAAGATAAAGGGCAATTAGGGCAGCTTTGAAGGACTTTAGTTTCTCTTGAAGGGAAGGGCCATTTTTAGGTTCTAAAATAAAAAAAAAAATCCAAAACTGTTGTTAGACTACTATCCTTCTTACTTGATTATATTTTTTGTAATATACCATTACATTGTATCAGTGAAGCCTATTGGAACAAAAAAGGGGGGAAATAGATCCTTATTTACTCTGTAGAAAGTAAAGAGACAGTCACAGGAAAAGCCAATACAGGTAACACTATGAATATTTGATTTAAGGAGATGAGTTGATCATTTTTAATATTTATGTTGACATATGCAAACAAATTCTTTTCTTTCTAAATATTTCATATGGGAATATAATCTGGATAAAATAAATTTCCTCAAATCACTACATAATTATGAATTTTTTCATATTTTTAAACCTAATCAGAGCAATATTTATTTTCAAAGACTATTACACAAAATCCTGCAGCCTTAGCACTGTGGTGCCTGTTCCTGTCAGATCTCAGAAGCTAAGTAGGGTGGGGCCTGGCTAGTATTTGGATGGGAGACCACGTGGGAATACTGGGTACTATAGGCTTGGGGGGCTGGGATTTAGCTCAGTTGGTAGAGGGCTGAGCTGCAGTCTCTGAGGTCCCGAGTTCAATTCCCAGCACCGCAAAAATGGGAGAAGTACGTGGCAACCCACTCCCAAGGCAATCCTGAAACAGTCAGCCATTGAAAACCCTATGAGGGTCACTATGAGTCAGATACTGACTCGACGGCACCTAACAACAACAACATAGGCTTGGGAGAAGGACCTGCCATCCTACTCCTGAAACAATCAGCCATTGAAAATCCTATGAATAGCAGAGAAGTACTGACAATATTGTTTCATCTGTTGTACATAGAGTCACTATGAGTTGAATATGGACTTGAAGGCACCCAATTCATCATTACACAAAAATAAAATTCTTTGCTTGTTCTATCTCAATAATTTCATATTTGTTTATCTCTATGATTGGAATATGATACAGAATCATTTAATAATTAAATAAAATGATTTACATTTTGACTTAATTTTGGAATGGATCAATGAGTCCTATCCACTGGATACTTCAGAACATATTAACAACGATAGCTTTTTAAGTCTTATGCATTTATATGGAACAGTGATTCGTATAATTGGATGTTAATTGTGGTAGAAATATGCTGGTATGGAGGGAAACCAATAGCTGTGGAAGACTTTCCTCTAGTTAGATGAAATTAAGTTTCCTTTCTATGGACATTTCTTTCATTGTCTAATAAGAAGAAAGAATTTTTGCCTTCTGTTTGCAAACTTCTAAAATAGACACAAAATCTGAGATATTGTACAACAATGATTTATGAGGGTTTGAAAGGAAGAGAAACAACATTTTAAGAAGTAAAGAAAAGGAAAAGATAAAAAATGACTGAAGTGGGGAAAAAAAAAAAAAAACCCAAACCAAGCAAGTTCAGACATTCATCTTTCAGGTAGAATTTGAGTTTGAGTAAACTGAAACTGGTGAGTCATCCTGTCTCTCACATATAATTTATTATCACAAGTACTGTGCTTTCTACCTTTTAAAGAGCTCTCAGAATTTTCTACGTTTTCTCCTGCTCCCAATGCCTTTTCTTTCCCTCCTCAATCATTCATCATCTCTATCTCTAACAACCCTGTTATCTTTCTTATGTGTATCTCACTGGTGCAACATCTTCCCACCCATCCTTTGAAGAGGGCATAACATCCACCAGACCTCGGAGCTGAGGTCTGTATTCTAGGTTTGCTTTGATGAGAACTCATGTGTCATCATCCAACTTTGTGTATGCTGCCTCCTCTATCTGAAGTACCCCTTTGATTTCTCCCTCTCCACTCATCCCCTTGGATGCAGGTATTTGTCCTTCGACATATAGCAGAACTATAAGCAATTCTGTCTTGCTGTCTTAAACAAGCTTACAGCTGCATCACTGTATACTCTGCTGAATATTGCTTCCTTTTTGCTTTTGTCAAATGCACAAATGTTTCTTTGTTTGGCTGTGTGTAGAATTGTATCTCCTAACATGATATATGGAAGTCTTAACTCCAGATACAAATGAAGGTGATTTTAACTGGAAATAGTATCTTTGCAGATATACTCAAGTTAAAGTGAAGTCAGATGAATGGGAGAGGGCTTCCAATCTAAATACTGGGATCTTTATTAGAAGAAAACACAACAGAAGATATATGCAGGGAAAAATGCCATGTGAAGAAGGAAGCAGAGTGTACAGTGATGCAGCTATAAGCTAAGGAACACCTAAGAGTTGCCAGGAGCCATTAGCAGTCAAGAAGAGACCTGGAAACATTCTTCTCCACTGCCTTTAAAGGTCCTGTGGCCCTCTGGACACTTTGTTTTCAGATTTATGGATTTCTGGACTATAAGAGAAAGAATTTTTATTGTCTTAAGCCACCCAACCTACCACCAATGGGCTCTCTGTCTCCCTTCTCCTTACTGGGAGGAAGCAGTGTTGTCATTGAGTGAGCATCGAATTTCACAGAATCCAAACAGCTGTCAGTGTCCTCCTGGTGACCAGGAAAGATGTTCTGCTGCTCCATCCTTCTAACAAACAGGTGGAAAAAGAGGTTAATTCCATACGAAATGGCTAGGCTTTTGTGCATAATGTTCCAAATTTAAATTTATCATTTAAGTTCAATTTTGGTAAGGAAACATGCATAATTAATTATATTTATACCTACATCAGACTGCAGCCATACCACTGTGGCCTCTGATCCTGTCAGATCTTGGAAGCTAAGCAGGGTCGGCCCTGGTTAGTACTTGGATGGGAGACCACTTGGGAACACTAGGTGCTGTAGGCTTGAGAGAAGGACCTGGAAACCCACCCCCAAAAACAATCAGCCATTGAAAACCCTGTGAATAGCAGAGAAGCACTAAAATGGTATTGTACATTGGATTGCTAAGAGTCAGACACCGACTTGATGACACCTAACAACAACAACATGATGGCAGCCATAGCCCTGTGGCATCCAATCCCTTCAGATTTCAGAAGCTAAGCAGGGTCAGACATGGTTAGTACTTGGATGGGAAACCACCTGGGAACACCAGGTGCTGTAGGCTTGGAAGAAGGACCCGGCAACCCACTCCCAAAAAAGAATCTGTCATTCAATACCCTATGAATAGCAGAGAAGTACTGACAATAGTTTTGCCTGTGTAAGTGAGGTTGCTATGAGTCAAATACTGACTGGACAGCACCTAACAACAGCATACATATGTTGTATGTAGTAATATATTAAACTTACTCATAAATTTTAATTTTAGCATTAAAAGATTATGAGGAAGCTATTCATATGTCTCTTTTGCACAAATGTTCATCTGTGTTCACAGATATTTATTTTGTTGTGTTAGGAGGTACTTTTTAGCTAAATAAAAAACAACTGTTTTCCAAGTGACACAAAATAGGTATTCAACTGAAAGGAAAATAATAATTTCCCTTAGAACAAATAGTTATACATATTTGGAACAAATATTCCCTGTGATCTTTTATAAAAGGTTCTGGATTGAATTTATTAAACATTAGCTTTGTGAGCCAGTTTTTCCTTGCCAAGCATCTGCTTATCAGTTTGGAAAGATAAAATCTAGTCACTAGATTGGGAACCACAGGAAAAGCATAGTTTTTCCTTTTTTCTTTTGTCTTTCTTTAATTTCTTCTCCCTCCCCCATCGCTCTCTTTTCCCTCTCTCTTCTGCTTTCTCATTACACACTGGTGGCAACACTAATCTACTCTTTTATCATTTTAGGCACAATCAATATCCTATGATCCATCTCTGCCTTTATCTAACACATAACAGAATCACTGGAATGCTTGATAAAAAGACTGATGGGCTTCACTTGGGGTATCTGACATTTGTAGTGGGGGACCAAGAATTTGCAATTTTGGATCAATGGATACTAGGTAGAGCAGAAAGTTCTGGTGTGCTATTGTACAGTTGGGAAACTGCAGGTAAAAATAACGTACTGTAGATTTCAAAAAACTAAAAAAAAGGATTTTGAAAGTTTTTACTATATAGAAATAAAGAAATAATAAGTGAGGAGATAAATATGTTTAATATGATTTTAACATTATACAATGTGCATATATATACATATGGAAATATCACATGGCACCATATTAATATGTACAATTTATATGTATTAGTTTAACAGCAAATTTAACTAGGACTTGGGATATTGTTCAGTGGCAGAGTGGTAGAGTGCTTGCCTAATAAGTATGAGGTACTGTGTTTGATCTCCAGCATGGCAAAAATAAAATAAATAAATCTAGAAATGTTAAAAAAATAAAATAAATAAGTGCTTTTAATAATAAAGAAACAAAAATTCTTTTCTTCTTTCTTTTTTTTTTTTTGTGCTGGAGATCAAATACAGAATTTTGCTCATGCTATGCACACTACCATTGAACTACCTCCCTAGCTCCTGAAATTCTACTTGAAAATAAGCAAACAAAAATTTGCAATTCTAATAAGTGTTCAAGAAATAGTGCTGCTGCTGATCTGATGGACCACATTTTAAGAATATTTTTCATGTAAAGATATTGTTTGACTGCTTTATAGGACATAGTTCAGTTGATTTGATTGATAAATTTAGCATAAAACCAACATCTTCTAATCATTTCTTATTTCCTCTAATGCTGATTTATGGATTAACACTGCACAGTTTTAACTGAGTGCACTGGCAGTTCCAAGACACAAAACTCAAATCCAGGGCAGGAAATGAAGGGCAATCATTCATATGCAAAGATTCATCCAGGTTTGAGAGAGGCATTGACAAATAAGGGTGTGACTCAACTCCTGTCAATATACTTTTAAATATATTACTATAGAGATTTCTTATTCAACTGCTTGTTATGACAATCTTTGCAGATACATCATTTCCAAGAATTGGTTTCCAAAAATCTTATGTTGATCATCCAAGGACTGTGTTCTTTACAAGAATTGACCATGTGGATAAAGGAATGAAGTGGGGTAAGAATAAGACTTAAATCCTCTCTTTACTCAGGTAGAAGCAAAGCAAAATAAATAAATAAGCCAGATGTGGTGAAAATGTCTTTAGTTCCAGCTACTGAGGAGGCTGAGGCAGGAGTTGGAGACTAGCCTGGGCAACCTAGATAGAAACTCATCTCAAAAAAATAAATAAATAAAAATAAGCAGTTACCAAGTGTAGTGATGCAGACCTATAATCCAAGCACTTTGGAGTCAGATGCAGGAGGATCTCATGTTAGAGGTCATCCTGGGCTACATAGTGAGGCACTGTCTCAAAAACACCAAACAAAGAAAAATGTGGAGAAATTGACTATTTTAAGAAGTCAAAGTCAATCACTTAGATCCGGATGCTTTCTATTTCCTATCCTTTAATTTATTCTGTTATGAGATTTGGATAACAGTTTTACTCACCAGGTAAAACAAATTAAAAAATTGAGTTAATGATAATAATTACCTAAATTCATTTTAAAACTATAATTCAGAGCATTTGGGACTCTGTGGTAAAGCACTTGAACTTGAGATCAGTTTGTAAAAGATAGGGTCACAAAGCTTGTGTTCATACATGCCTGGCATGTGACCAGATATCTTTTCCTTTTAAGTTGCCTATTAGTCCCTTCTCCATATGTTTGAATATGGCTTTGGTCCTGATATTCGAGATATTCTGACCCCATTTTCTGTTAAATGAAAGAAAAAAAAAAAAAGCACCTCAGATGACCTACTCTGTCTTCCATGTAAGAACATTCATGCAAAAAGGTCAAATTTTTGAAGTTGAAGAGTATCTCTATATATTTTATCACCAGATGAAAAAATCATGTCTAATTTTATTAACATAGTGTCTCCAGAACCTAAAACAACCCAGAACATAGAATATGCTTTATAAATATTTGTTGAATGAATAATTTGATAGGATTTTATAAGACATTAATCTCACATATTAGTTTTGTTTTTGTTCATGAAATAAGATGGCTGTTTGGAAAATAAGACTGAAGAAGTGCATGTCTTCTGATAAACTCTTGACAAACTGGTATTGTTTTGGATTCAGATCTTGTGGAGCTTTTTCTTCTTTTTTACATTTTCAATCTTTTGATAATTTCCTGGGATCTGAATTAATGTTATTGATGTAATAATGCTCCAGAAGTTAAGATTTGCTTTTAAAAACTGTCTTTTCCAGCTGTAGCTCCCTATAAGAAATAGTATGCTGGGAGTGGAAATGACCACCCCCAGAAGTCCTGGTCTGTAGCATTGTTGTGTCATCCAGTTGTGTCCAACTCATAGCGACCCTCATAGGGTTTTCAATGGCTGATTGTTTCAGGATTGCTTTTTGGTGGATTGACATGTCCTTCTGTTTATGGAGAGTTGGGAATCAAATCCAGGACCTCAGAGACTACAGAATGGCGCTGTACCAACTTAGCTAAATCCCAGACAGTCTATAGCACTAGAAAGGCTTATTTCTTAGTGCGGTAACTGGGACCCACCATTTAATCTACATATGCATATTTCTTAGCTTTTGTTTCTTCTATGAATTGGAACAGTGCTATGGGAAAGGTAGAGTCAGACTGTGAATGGTCTACCCAGTTTGGACTAAAACTGTAAATAAATTCATTGCCAGATGATCTTGGGCTACACAGCAAAAACTTATGTCAATACACACACACACACAAACAAACATATACCCATATATGTATATATATATATATATATATATATATATATATATATATATACACACACATACACACATGCATATATATACACATATATATACATATACACATACAAATATACACACACACACACACACACACACACACACACACACACACAGACATATATAGTTTTTTGACAAAAGTTCTTTCTGTGTAGCCCAGGATCACCTGCAATTGACTATATAGACTAGGCTGGCCATAAACTCTTGAGAATTCTCCTGCCTTTGCTTTCTGAGGGCTGAGATTACAGGCATCCACCACAATACCTGGCTTATTTTTATGTATTTGATATCATTTTATCTTAAAAATGATGAGTGTTAACACCCTGACCAAGGCAAGGAGCTCCAGTAGCATTGAGATGCTATCTCTAACCTGTTCCTCTTCTGCATTTGTTTTCACTCTCAATGCCTTTAGTAAATATCCAGAAAAACCAAAAATCTTCATGAGTTTTAGCAGCAATACAGTCATCAAACTTTTTATGGGGAATATCTCTCAAATCACTCCTTGTATTTCTAGCCCTTTAAATATAAATATATTTCAGGTCTTTATTAAGCCCATATGTATATTTCTAGGGCTGGGATTTAGCTCAGTTGGTAGAGTGCTGAGCTGCAATCTCTGAGGTACTGAGTTCAATTCCCAGTACCACAAAAATGGGAGAAGGGCCTGGCAATCCACTCCCAAGGCAATCCCGAAACAGTCAGCCATTGAAAACCCTATGAGGCTCGCTATGAGTCAGATACCGACTCAACGGCACCTAACAACAACAACATGTATATTTCTTATAAAACAAAAGTTACACATTTTATATTTTAAAGAAAAGCAACAATCTCCAGAATAGTAATCTGGTGATCTAATCTTAGCCTCAAGCAAGCAACAAAAATGTTATTTTTATCCACATACTTGCTTGGTTATTATGCCAAGTCATTTATTTATCCAGTCATTATAATAAGCACTATGTAAGTGGGCAGGGGGCCAGAATCAATTTGTATGTAATATTTTCAACCACCCAAGGATCTCATGCCTAATACGGAAGACTGAAATCTTTATCAATAATCTCCTGGCACTGTGACACATAGAAGGCACAGGCATAATGTAAAATGGAGTGATTAACTCTTTTGGGAGAATAAGTAATCATGATAGAAATGCAGAAAAGATGGCATTTTATAAGGAGTTTGAAAAATAAGCAGAAACTGCAGGATAGAAGATTTCTTTTACAATGCATGAAGTCATGAACAACATGAAGACGTCAAGTGGTGTAAAATCATGGAAGTAGGAGCTCAGGGCCCAGGGCCCAGCAAGGGCTTGCAGAGCTTGTCGCTGGCAGTACTCTACTCATCAATTTCTTCTTTCATGTTTCAGATCACATAAATTAATGTGGCTTTCACAACCATTCCAAAATATAATTCTGAAGTCATTATACAAATTATTGTTGTTAGGTGCTGTCAAGTCTATCCAACTCTTAGTGACTTTATGTACAACAGAACAAAACACTCCCAGCACTGTACCTTGCCCAGCACTATTGTCAGTGCTTTTCTACTATTTATAGGGTTTTCATTGGCAGATTGTTTTGGGAGTGAGTTGCCAGGTCCTTCTCTCTAGCCTGTAGCACCTGATGTTCCCAGGTGATCTCCCGTCCAAGTACTAACCAGTTTCGACCCTGCTTAGCTTCCAAGATCAGGCAGGACTGGATGCCAGAGTGCTATAGTTACAAACTTATACAAATTAAGCTATAAAATTATTATCTGCTTTAGATGTAGTGACCTGGATTGATGTTGCTATAGCCACAATAGCTATCATCTGTTTAACATTTTGTTTTTCAATCTTTTGTGGGGGTTCTGACAACCTCCTCCTAATGTTCTACTAATTTGTTTGAGTGGCTCACAGGGTTCAGAGAAACATTTCTGTTTACCAGTTCCCTATAAAAGATGTTATAAAGGATACACATAAAAAGGCAGATAATGAGGTAGAGAAGATGCGCAGAGCCTCCATGCCCTTTTCAGAAGCACCACCCTCCAGCAACCTACATGTGCTCCGCTATCTGGAACTTCTCTCAAAGCTGTCCTTTTGGATTTTGATGGAGACTGCATTGCATAGGTATGAGCACCTTGTTGTTATATTCTTCTTGGACTCTATACAGCAATCCTTCTATCAGTGTGTGGGCCAGGACCCCGTTGGAATATGGAGAGTCTTATGATCTCTTGCCAAGAGTAGGTCAAACTTTGTATGGATCAACTTGTAGAGGGAAGTATGAACCAGGAACTATGATACAAAAGCAAAACTCAAAAGCAAAACTTATATATATCATAATGCAATGCCTACATTTTTCCCTTCTTGGCTTGACTTTCCTCCCAAAGTTATCATCGCCTGACAATATGTACATTTTTCTTATTTGTCTTGTTTGTTGTTGATCTCTCTTACCCAAGCTAGATCCATAATATAGAGTTATCATTTTGGTTCAGTGACCAGACAGCTCCTGATACCTAGAAAGTTCTCATTGCATACATAGCTCAGTGATAAAGTTCTTGCCTAACATGTGGGAAGCCCTGGCTTTGATCCCCAGCACCAGAGAAAACAAAATAAGGCAAACAAAAACATTAAAAATTAAAAGGAAAATGACATAGATAAATAAAAGAAAAAGTGTTTTTTTTCAATATGACTATTTCATATCTCAGCATATGTCTCAAGACAAGTTTGTATTTTATTACTTTGGATATTTTAAGAATTCTTCTATTATACATTAGGAAATAAAATGTTTTTCTCTTAATTGCATGTAACTAGCCAACTGAAAGAAAAAATATTACCCTTATTATCCCCACTTTGCCGCAAAGGCATTTATTATTAAAATTAATAGATTATTTTAGTTCTAATCTGGATATTGTTATTAAAATTTTTGAAATAATGTGAAAATCCATACACATGTGAGGGCTTGGCACAGCCAGTAGGCAATTCACACCATTCAGGTGGACCTTACTATAATTTCCAAAATGAAGTGAAAAAACTAACTTCACATAAGTTACTTCTCCCACCAAATGTACATGCACTGACAAAGGATTGTGAAATCTTTTGTGCTTGTATAATCTATTAAAAGTGTGTTCCCATGAGAAGTGAAACACATCTCTGCAATATCAGCTTTTTATGAAGAGGGTGAAAAGTTTATGGAAGCAATAACAGGAAAACCATAATGAAAGAATTTCGAGACTAACATGTATGGAACCATGTCCTTTATTTTCTCCTATATTTTATTATAAAAATATTGTAACGTTATTAAAGGTAAGGTAAAATATGTCCGACTCATAGCGACCCTCATAGGGTTTTCAATGGCTGTTTTCGGGATTGCCTTGGGAGTGGATTGCCAGGTCCTTCTCCCATTTTTGCCGTGCTGGGAATTGAACTCGGGACCTCAGAGACTGCAGCGCAGCGCTCTACCAACTGAGCTAATATCTTAATAATTTAGCCTTATTCGTTTGAAGTACTTCTTAAGGATAACTCACCATATGTTGAACTATCAGGCAAAAGGAAAACTATTTTGAGCTTCTTAGTATCTATGTCCCAATGCTATTTAAAAATATGGTATAAATTTATAAACATTTCAGTCATATAGGAGTATGGAAGTTTTAAACTAATTTCACCATCAATGGGGTAATAGTATACATAAGGTCTTAGGTTCAACCTTGCCTCATTCCCCCAAGTATTTGAAAAAGTAAAAAAAGGTTGGGGCTAGTTAACCTGTAATCTTTATAATTACTTAATAATGAAAACTGGTTTTTGTAAGAATAGTTGAAAATATAAGTAATTTAAAAAAAAATTAACATATTTGGGCAACCAACTACTCTACCTAAAGGAAAAGATATCTAAGAAGGATTTTAGTAAGAAATAGCAACATCTGTATTGTGCCTGATGCCTGTGAGAGTCATCATTTGTAGTAAAGGACAAAGAGCACCAATGTTTGAATTTCAAACCTAAAATTGGCTGTGTGATATTAGGCAAATATTTTAATGCCTTTGAATCATGGTTTCTTTATATATGTAAAATATGATTACAATATCCATTTAAAGAATTACTATGAGGGTTAAAATAATTTTTATAAATTTCCTGGTATATAGAAATCTGCCAATAAATGAATCACCATAATTTTCAAAGTCTATGTTTTTATATGGGCTTTTCTTATTTTATCCTCATGGCAGTCCTTGAAGTATATTATAGTATTTTCTCCAATTTGCATAGGAAATCAAGACCTAAAAGGTCTAAGTAACCTGTATAACCTCAATGTTACACAGTTTGGAGTGGAGGTGGAGGGATTTGAAAGAAAATAGGCAGCATAATTCCAGACTATCAGCACTTAACTGCTGCCAAAAATCTGAACCATGGCATAAAACACTCATAATTTCAGTTCTCCATTTTGTGCTGTGTAAGTCTTACCCATGCTCCAAGATGCACCTAAATTCTAACATGTCCATGAATTTTTTGCTAGTTCTTTCTCCTTTTGAAATAACTCTGGCCTCTTCTATATTCACACAATGGTTATCTGTAGCACTTTTATGCTACTTAGGGTGCTCAAATTACATTCTATCTCTTTGGGAATATGCTTTAGAACATGAACTTCCTAAAGACATAAACCATTTGATTCTTTGTATTTTGTCCCCATATCTAGTTCAATGAAGTGCATATAAAATATAGCCAGCCAATATTCACTATATGAGCAAGTAAAGATCATAAAAGCCGTTAAGTCAAACCCAAAAGTGTCATGTGAAAAGAAAGGGAGAGTAACTAAAATTTATTAAATCACACTTTGAATAAGGCCAAGATTTTAACAAAACATGCATAATTATATGACAAAAATTGCTTTCTCATTCCAACTATAATGTAGTGTATTTCATGCATGTTGATGCACACACAAGCATTTTTTTCACTCATGGAAACCCTAGCAGAAATCTCTAATTTTATCCTTTAAAACAACAAAACCAAATTGCTAGTGATAGAATAAAATATTCTGTTAGAAGTTATTGATCATACCTATGTACTCTGTCTCTTTCTGTCTCTCTCTCACACCCACACAAACACACACAGTCATGTAGAATAGACACATAGTCAGAAGTGATTTAAAAGAAAACATTAAAATGAACTTCTTTTACCTTTGGTTGTGAAGAAGACAGCACTGATTTGTCCACTTCCCTCTCCTTACAATTGAAACCTGAAATCTTTGTCTTATAGTGTTTCAGCATCTGGTCTAAGAAGAAAGGAAATGACACATTTGTGTGTTGAAAATTTTTCTTAGCAATATATTTCAATAGCACTCTCATCAGGGCACAAGTTGGCAAAATCTAAATTTATCTAATAAATCATTCTTCTTCCTATATAGGACATTAAAAAAGAAAAACAGAAGTAAAATGGCAAAGAAAGAAGGCTATTGGAACAGGGCACATAATTTACAGCACACGGATCCTTCTCTTTTAGTAAGTTATGTGTTCTTTCTGCAATATTCAATAATTCCTATTTCTCTTCCTTCATACTATATAACGTTGAGAGAAGCCTCCATGTTTGGTTTGTTTTTCTTCATCTTTTTTTCTACACTTTTTATAGGAAAGGGTAAAACACAAAAGCCAAAGACACAAAGCAAGAGGAAAGGCTCTAAAACATAATAAATGAAAGTAATGTTCTAATAATGCTCACTTCAGCTCTCTCTGTACTGATGTTACCGTAATCTATCTTTGAGTACCTAATGATTTATATTTAGTTTCCCAGGAGCATATAAGACAAAAGGGGTCTCAAGCATGGGCTCTGAGAAAAGGAAAGCCCTTTACCTTGTGCCACCCTATCACAGTTATATACATTTTATGTCATTTATGTATTCACAATCAACAAATTCAAGCATGATACGCAGGAAAAGCATGCAACATTAAATTAAGAAGCTAAATTTTACAACCAATATTTCTGGGAGAAGGTGTTTGCATTCCCTGGGCACTTGGTGTTACTACTTTCTACCCGGAGGGGATCATACTTGATAACAAAAGATGACCCAAACCAGCAAGTTCACAAGGACTATCTTTCAGAAGACAATATATCCAGTAGAGAGAATGCAAGAAATATGTACAGCATTTGAGAGACACTATCCCAGGCTGCCTACAGCTGCACTACTGTGGCGTCCAATCCCGTCATCTCAGAAACTAAGCAGAGTTGGGCCTTGTTAGTACTTGGATGGGAGACATCCTGGGAACATCAGGCCCTGTAGGCTTCGGAGAAGGACTCAGCAACCCACTCCTTAAAAACAATCAGCCATTGAAAACCCTATGAATAGCAGAGAAGCACTGACAATGGTGTTTTGCCTGTTTTAATTAGGGTCACTATGAGTCAGACACTGACTCAAGGGCACCTAACAACAACAACACACAATTTCTAGCCAGGCAGCTGTGGACAAAAGGAGGATGCTATGTTGATCCACACTGGACTCTCATGAAGGCTATGGGGCCATTTCATAGCCACAGTGGTTTAAGTTCATCATGAAATTCTGGGTGAAGAGGAACTGGAAACTCACATCAATACTCACAATTGCCTTTAGAATTATTTGTACATACATCTCATTTTAGAATAAGGGGTCTACAAAACTTGAAGTTTCAGAACCTTTTCGTACATTGTTAAATTTGGATACTCCTGGAACACAATAGGACTGAAAAAGTCAGACTTGAGGAATCTAAGACACCAACTTTCCAGAACTCTATGCGAAAGGTGACTTTCTAGATTAGGGTGAGATCTATTTCTAGTATGTCTCTGTAATACAGTTATGCATATACCTGTATTTGCCCAGTGCTAACTGCTGGGCTTGGTGGCATACGCTTGTAAGCCCAGCAACTTGGAAGGATGAAGCAGGAGGATTGTAGGTTCAGGCCAGAGGCAGCTTGTGCAGTTTAATGAGACCCTGTTAAAAAAAAAAAAAAAAGAGAGAGAGATTTTTAAAAAAGGGGCTGAGAGTGAGGCTCAGAGGTAGAACACTAATCTAGCATGCATGAGGACCCAGTACTGCAAGTACAAATGAAAGTAAATTTTAAAAAAGTTTTTAAATCTCTCACTTTCTCTACTTGCATATATATGCACTATAGGTGGTTGTTGTTGTTAGATGATGTTGAGTCAGTATCCGACTCATAGCAACCTTACACAACAGGCAAAACAGTATTCTTAGTGCATCTCTGCTATTCATAGGGCTTACAATGGCTGATTGTTTGGGGGAGTGGGTTGTCAGGTCCTTCTCCCAAGCCTACAGTACCTTCTCTCAAGCCTACAGTACCTGGTGTTCCCAGGCAGTTTCCCATCCAAGTACTAACCAGGCCCTACCCTGCTTATCTTCTGAGATCTGAAGGGATCAGATGCCACAGTGGCACAACTGTAGGCTATGTACTATATAGTTCTGTTTATGTGTGCATTGCATAATGTATATTATATAGTATTATTTATTAGGTATTACTGTGTATCTAATATACCTTACCAGGGAACCAGGTAGAAAATGTTCATTTCAAGCCAAGGATTAATTGAAAAAACAGAGAGAAAGTCTGAGGGATTGGGACTTTATATTTAACATTTCATTTAATTTCACAGCAATTTGCCATGTTATTCTTCATTAAGAAATTGAGGCTTAGAGATTTATTTATGTAAACTTTTCAAGATCATAGAGCTGTTAACCATCAAAGCTGGGAGTCCAACCCGTGCTAATTTCAAAACTTGGCAAAATATATAATTTTTTCTTAATCTGGGGTCAGTATATGTAATATCAGGTGGTCCATGAATTCTCCATTAGAAAAGTTATATAAAAAACAAACCACAATCACAAGCACATTCTAGACCATCTAGATGGTCGCCCTGCCATCAGTTACTGGAATGGAAGGGATCCCAAGCATTTCTGTTCATTGTCAATATGTATGTCTGCTGTGAAGTCTATATAAGTGTTTGCCTGGTCAAATAGGGAAATGGATTGGGAGAATTACATTGGATGCTCTTGTGCTCATTGTGGTAGAGTCAAGATGAACTCAAAGGAAGATTTTATATTTTATATTCATTAAGAGATATTTATGTCTAAAATTGCAATGTCATTAATCAGAAGAGATAAGATATGACAATATGACATATGTATGTGATAAATGTGCAAAGATAATGTATTTTATGTTCTGAATTCAAAGCGATAGTGATTTAAATATAGTTTTAATAAGGCCACAATGTATACATCTCCATGTGAGTACAATGCATTTACAGAATTATCAAAACATACTTCATGAGGATTGATATTGAAAAACTGCATCCTAGCAGAGCTTTCTGTTTGATTATAAGTAGAAGAATGTGATATTATCAGTAACATTTTATTTAACCACATGTAAAGAGAAGTTTCCTGGATGTATTATTGAAGTCAAAATCAGAAACAGACTGTTTCAGAACTAAACAGTATATTCCTCCTATTAAATATATAATAATGCTTTAGTTCAACCATATATTCTTGAATTGATATTGTTAATTAACATTTCAGTATTTTTATGGAATTTTAAAATTTAATTTATGTATGTAGTACATTTAAAAGGTTGGTTAAAATTTATAACCTTATGTATTATGGGTCTAAATGTATGTTCTTATATTTTAATATGAACGTATAATAAAATAATATATCGACACTCATTAAGGAGGAGGGACCAATAATTTTCTTCAACAGATACTATACTATACTAGACTGTCAGCTTTTAAAAGAAAGTGTATAGAGGATTAGAGTACCAGCTTTAACTTCTAAAGAGCTTAGACGTTGTCTCACAAATATCTAAACCAAGAATAAAGAAAGACAAACTGAAAATCAATGACTGTTCTTGGACCTGTCAGAGAAGTGAGGTTTCAGGGCAAATTGTCTGTCTGAGAAAACAGACAAATACAGAGAACCACAGCAGAAATCAGCTTCCGTGGGGCAGAAGGCACTGGAGGCATGAGTAGGTGGGAGCGTGAGGGAGAGACTCCTGGGATTTGCAGTCTTAGGGGGTTCCTTTATTTATGAGATTTACCCTCAGGATTCCCACCAGGTTCTCAGTGTAAAGTCAACAAATAGCATCCTATATCCTTGGCAGAGGGAGGGGAAAAGCAATCATTAAAAAATATACCTAGTATTCTGCATAACAAAGATCTACTCTCCATTGGGAAGAACCTTATCTTACCCAGATAGCTGAAGAGCAATTATTCAACTCTATCTGGCTCCTACTTCCTTCCTGTCTAACTTGATAGGAGGAAAAAAAAAAAAAAACTAAGAATGACTTGTGAAGTTCACAAGGACAAAGGCCCATCTAAAAACCAGGTATGGAGGTCAGACTTTGCCTTGCTCTAAGTTACTCCACATTGTAAGAAACAATAGCTTTCAGGCTGTGCTTTGCCCTGAGTGACTCCATTACAAAGAGCAGGTTGCACCATTTTGAGTGCAAATGCTGAAGCAAAATGATTGTGCATCTTGTTTGTGCAAGTAACTGACCACTGTCTGTCCAGCACAAACCATGAGGCATAGATTGCTAAATAATTTATTTACACAAATAAAATATTTCCACCCATGAACTTACCAAGTTAAATCAGAAATACACAGGCACATGAGTTTATCAAAATTATATCAGAAAACTTGGCCCATGAACTTATGAACCACACCTTATGTAATCCCCTCATCTTAGACCATAAAATAAGGAACACCACAAGACAGAGACGTGACAGGCACATTGACCATCACCCTATCACTCTTCACAAGCTTTGTCCAGGAAAATTGTGGAGGTCCTCCACCACAATCTCCAGAACAGTTTTCTGCCTGTGACACATAGTCTGCATCAAACTGATGCTCAAAACTGCCTTCCATCTACCTGCATTTGACAACTCTCTACTCTGAACAGTTCTGTGCTTGCAATTTATAAAATCTTATCTGGTCCTCTACAGAGACTTTTCCTTGCATTTATATCCACTCTCTGCCTTTATCTTTAGTACAGCCCTCTGAACCTTGCAGCCTCTTTGACCCTTTCTTAGCGATTGTGTGACCTATACACATATATATTATTGGGTGAAGTGTGACATGTGATCCTAGGGTTAATATTAGGAAAAAAGAATGGGATAAAGAACATGTGATTGCCAATGGCCACAAATACCAAGTAAAATCAAGACCACTTGGTGAATTAAAGCCAATAATATTAACATAGGCTTGCAGCCATAGCCCTATGGCATCTGATCTCGTCAGATGTTGGAAGCTAAGCAGGGCCAGGCCTGGTTAGCACCTGGATGGGAGACCGCCTGGGAACACCAGAAGCTGTAGGCTTGGGAGAAGGACCTGGCAACCCCCTCCCCAAAAAATCAATCTGCCATTGAAAACCCTATGAACAGTAGAGAAGCACTGACAACAGTGTTTCCCCTGTTGTACAGAGGGTCGCTATGAGTCAGATACCAACTCCATGGCACCTAACAACAACAACAACAACAACAATATTAACATAACTTTAGAATTCATTGTTATTCTATAGATTCTGACATTGCAGAAAGACAGAAATGTGTTTGTCTATATTTCTGACATAGTTTGCTCATGAAATAAGGATTTCTTCATAAGATAGGGGATTGATTCTCCTCCCTTACACCTCAACATTCTACCAACAAAGCTGTAATATAATAGCAGTGGGTTGCAGCTAAAAGAGCTGCTAGGTTCTTTTTAAAGGAAAAATGATAAGGAAACCCCAAAACAATAGAAGAGAAAAAAGCCAGGATACTAGAGGAAATTTTAGCATCTGACAGCTATGTCTATGGCAAATATTAAACACAACCCAGCTCTTAGCCAGATTAAAATAAAAACTTCACACTAAAAGGCAAGTAAGTACCTCCCAGATGCTATAGGTCACACCCTTGTTAAACAATTTGGGAAGTAAAATGAGTATTCACAAAATGTTAGTGACTAATTTCCTTGCAAGCTCAGCTGTCTAATAGCAACATCCACAATTCACCCTTCCTCGTGATCATGTCTTACTAAAAGATACAGAAATGTAAGAAAGAAAATGAATGTGAGCCCATTTTAGGTGCTATTTTAAGAACATGAATGCATATTGCAGTGAATTAAGGGAAGTTCAGCTTCAGAATTGTAATAAAGGACCCATGAAGTTTAAATACATTTAAAAGTTGTAGAAGTATCAATTAACTTCTGGTTGAGCAAAATACATCAAGTAAATTCTTACCCAGAAGTCTCTGGAATCATTAAGGGATGTCAGCCTAGGGACTCCAAAAAAGAATAGGATTTATACCATATCCACCTGGAGTGTAAGAAAGTGGATATCATTTACTTCATAATAATTTAACATGTACCATATCCTTTTATTCTCACTGCAAAAATCTCTTTATTTTGAAATGAAAGAATTTAAAGGCTTTTCAATACATTCTCTAGGGTTACTGGGCCAGTGATAGAACATGTTAGAATGTATGTTCCATGAGGTTCTTTCCACGAAGATCACTTATCCTTCATGAGTATACATAAGGATATATTCTATACATTTCCATTTCCCTCCATAATATCTCCAGAAGCTACTACTGATAATTTTCAGGAGGGCTTCCAAAGCAAAAATCTTTCCTTTGTGCTTTGATCTCCTTGCAATCAGACAATAAAGGTCTCTTGCTCTTTTGTCCTGGACACATCCTGAGTGCACCACTCATTGGCAAATTCTATCCAGGAGCTATAAAGTGAAGAGGATAAGAGCCATAAAACTTGTTACTAGTTGCCTTCCATTCGAATCCTTGCACTAAGAAACATCAGCAAACTTTCAACTGGTTTTTAGCAGGATAAGGCCAACCCCCTGGGACAATTCAATCCCTGCCTGAATTCTAATCTAGAAAGCTCAGGGCTGTCAAAGGAATTTACTGTCTAGGTTACACTTGACCATAAACCACTGTCCTTTCTTAGAATACTTACTAACAAAGATTTACAATTTTGAATTTTTATCTGCCCCTTTGAGATAGATATACAGAATCTCATATGACTCAAAAATGTCTTTCACAGGGTCCTGAAAGCCATTTCTGTGAAATGTAGTCATTAGGAAGGAGGCTGTCTCCTGGTTGATAGCAGTGGGAGGGTAGAGTTTTCTTACTTATTACTCCATGTCCACTCTCCACCTTTCTTCACCCCGTTGTTTTCTCCAGGAGGTTGACTTATTGGACAGAATTAAATGGGTCTCTTGTGCTCTAGCTGCTGAGTAGGTTTGGCAAAAGGGTAGCTTGTTTTTGTTAGATGCCTTCGAGTCAGTGACCGACTCACACTGACTCTACATACAACAGGTGAAACACTATTGTCAGTGCTTCTCTGCTATTCATAGGGTTTTCAATGGCAGATTATTTTTTAGGAGTGGGTTGTGGGGTCCTTCTCCCAAAGGGTAGCTTAGTAGGACATTTGTGGAGGGGAAGAGAGTTAATCTGCCATATTAATTATCCAAAAAAGAAACAAGCACTTATGGTCTAAGAATGTTGGGTCACCTCTTAAGGAATTAGTGGCCTATATGAGCAAACAATTTCCAGATCTAGTGAATAAGCATCTAACAGTCATTATTGTGCGGATTCATAACTTAGTTCAAGAACTGTGTCAAGTTCAAAACCCACCAGTTCTTGAGTGATGAACTTTTTGAGGAACATCCAGCAAGCTGACAACAGCACTTGTGGTAGGAAGAATAACGTCATCCCCACAAATATGTGTACATAGTACTTCTCAGAACAATGTTAAATTATAGGGCAAAGGGGAATTAAGGTTGCATGTAGAATTATGGTTACACTGGAGTCACTGAGATGACATTAAAATAAAGGATTTTCCTGGATTAACTGAGTCACAAACACCTTTAAAAGTTGAATAGTGAGGCAGAAGAAGCGAGTCAGAGAAAAACATGTGATGAAGGAGGAGTAGCCAGATGTTAGCTTTGAAGATGGAGAATGAATACTGCTTGCTAAAAATTGTGGGTGCTCACTACAAGCTGGAAAATGCTAGGAAGTAGATTTTCTTCTCAAGCATTTGGAAAGTAATGAAGTCATGCTGTCGATGTGATTTTGGCTCATTTTGAACACACATTTTATGTATAGAACTGTAAGATAATAAATTTGTGTTCATTTAAGCCACTAAGTTTGTGTTAACTTGTCATGGCAGCAGTGGAAAATTAATACAGGATTGTATTAGTTTTCTCAGGTGTCAAAACAAAACACTACAGACTGAGTGGCTTAAAACAAATACTTATACATCTGGAGGCTAGAAGTCCAAGATCAAGGTTTTAGTAGGTTTGGTTTCTTGTGAGGACTCCCTCCTTGGCTTTCAGATAGCTGCACTCTTTCTGCCTCTTTATGTTTTTCACCATACACATCATCATGCTTGGTGCTTTTTTTGTGTCCAAATTTCCTATTCTTTTAAGGACACTAGTCAGACTGGTCTAAGAACTGACCTAAATGGCCTCACTTTGGCTTAATTGCATCTTTCAAGGTCCTGTCTCTGTGTGTGAGATATATAGTGATGTGGAAATAGTGACAATATATTCAATTAGGAATATATAATTGTGAGATATTAAAATATACAAATATATTCACATTCTGAGATCCTGGGGGTTAGGACTTTAACATATGAATTTTGGTAGGTCACAGTTCATCCATAACAAGGACTGTGTCATAAAATTCCTTGAAGCCATGTCTACAGGGTCCTGAGGCAATATAACAAATCAACTTACAGGGGCTTTTTAATGAAGCCCAGAACTTGTACATCACTTTGGATGTTAAGTCTTAACTCAAGTTCATTTCTATAAGAAGGCCCATCTTGAGGTTACTTCCCCAGACACAAAATGTGGAGGAAGAAGAGATACATGAAACTATTGGAAGAATCCATATTGACTTTCTAAGCTGTGGAATGAGAACTCTTCTAGTGGAAGGGCCAAATGGAAGCCTCTGAAATTCTTCCTCCAGAAAAGTAAATTGGGACAGTAATCCATACACAATACTGTGTCTCTGGGACAACTCAGAAGATCTGGGGCATAAGCAAGGGTTTCATGATGCTGGGTTGTCATTCAGAGGGAATGAATTGTGAATGAAACTGGAAATGGGCAACAGTATTTTCTTCTTTATCGGAGGAGGGCTCTTGTTCCCCCATTTTAGCCTGTAGATGGAAGCACCTCATGTCTTCATAAGTGAAGATACTGGCCATGGCCAGGTCACTTGTAAGGGTGTGACTGGCTATACATCAGACCATTTGTAAGATAGTATTATCTACCAGGAATCCTGCTATTTGTAAGATTATTATCTACCAGGAAGTACTGATGACCAGGTCAAGGGCATTTGTTTCAGAGGACACTCACATTTATATTCATGTCTCAAAAAATGATTGGCAAGCAGATGGCAGCAGAAGCCTCTTTATTCCCTTTCTTCTTGCCCAGCAACCCTTATCACACATGAAAATTTGTCTACATGGATATGGGATATTCTTTGTGATTTTTACTAACGACTGACTTTAAAATACTCGACCAGTAGAGACTTAGAAGTAAATATGCTCATTTGCCAAATCTATAATAAAAAGAATAGATAGAACTTCACTCTTTAGGCCCAGGTGCCTGAACAGATCTAATGAAGTCCTACAGCTATTTGCAGGAGAAGGATGTTACTCATAAAGCAACCAGTTAAAGAGAACAATGAGTGTGGCAATGAGGATGAAAAAAAAGCAGCAACTTTTAATTATTAGCCAAAGTCTAGGACATTCCACAAAAGGCAAAGAGACAACACCATCTTTTGTATATAATAAGAGGATAACATAGAAAAATGAAGAAATTGAGCCAAAATAAATTGGTCAAGATTGCATTTTTCTGTGTAATATAAATGACAATTGCAATGCTTAGTATCGAGCCTTTTATTATTCAGAGATGAATACAAATTATTTTAAGAAAATTCCTTTGCAAGGCAAAAGCTTTTTGAAAATTTAAATGAGTTCTTCCCCATCTGTCATAATGCTCACAACAAAGTTACACAGCACTTCACATGTCATTTTCTTAACCCAAGGGAACAGTCTTTGCTGGCTGTTTTTATATCGTATGGAAGAGATTTTCGTTTCTTTATTTGTTCATTTTATTTTAGTTTATTGTGGCAGAGAGTGGTATATCAAACATTCTAGGCTTTAAAGGCAGTAACAAAAACACAGTATTTCTTATAGTTTAAAGTATCTACTAGCTAAGGAAGATTAAAGAGAATTGCTTGAATTTTGGTACTGACATCATTATATTTACATCTTAACTCCTTGCATCCAAATCACTTGCTGCACTTACATAATACATAAAAAATGAGTAATGTGGAGGCTATAATGATAGAGTATAAATCAGCTAGCAAAAAAAGCTATTGCAATACAGAAAGTATTATTTAAGAAACACACTGTAGAGCCCTCAGTGCTTTCCAGAAACCAAATATTTTTAGCTTATGATGATAAATCACTCATTATTATACACAAGCTTTTAATTTTCTTTTAATACAAGATCTCACTATATAGCCGAGGTTAGCCTTCAACTCACTGTCCTCCTGCCTCAGACTCCTGAGTGTATAGCATTCTTATTTGAATAATATGGAGGATACAGTATGGTTGCTAGTGCCAGGTTGTAGAGTTTTGTACCCTACCTCTGAAATTTACTGTGTGACATGTGACATTGTTGTGGCAGGGAAATCAAAAGTACTTCAAGAGACAAAAAAGCTTGGGTAACATAAAAAGTTTATTAGCTAATAGATCAGCCTGAGGAAAACACATCCTCTCATGATCTGGCTGACCGTGAGCCTTTATTCTCCTGAGGTTATATAGTCTACAGTACGATGGAGAAAGTTTTACCTTATTTGGACCAATTACATGGGTAGGGCCTATGTGACCATCTGCAGGTGTGCTAAATATCATTTTGAAGAAGACTAAAATAGTTGTCATACTTACAGGGAGGCAAGGACAGTCAGGAAGAAATTATTGGCCTGGGGCAATAAGCAGTGAGGTACTCAGGGAAGAATGTGAGAGGGACTCCTACTTATACACTGAGATAACTTTAACAAGGAGGGTTCACATCTAGAAACATTAAGCTCTAACAATTACAATCCAACTGAAATACATTTCAGTTTTGACAAAGAAACTTTTTGCAAACTTTTTGATTTTTATTTTTCTGTGACAACATCAGACAAGAAAGTTTTCATCAGCAAAATGAAGATTTCAAGAAAAGATCAATTAGAATTAAGACTTTTTTTAAATGCTATGGATTGAGGCCAAGGGTTAAGTCCATATTTTTAAAGGATGTATAATAGTGCTTGGCATGTAGAATACCCTGTATAAGTGTCTTGTTATATCATAAACTGTAGGCTAAAATATTAAAATTTAAAATGTAAAAGCAGTATTGAATCCTCTTCATTAATATTCATATTATTTTCCTAAAAGAGCAATCTCTTAGGAAATATTAACTGCTTCACAGGATTCTTTCATCTCTGCTAAGTGATTGTTGGAGAATAAATGTTGACATGCTATTTTGTACAGTAAAATCAACTAAAGAGTTCACTTTGATATGAATGAAATGGGAAGTTCTATTTTCTATTTTCTAATTTTCTTGTCTCTGCATAGAATTCTTTTTGTCCTTGGCAATCCTGAAAGTTAAATATATTTTTTAAATCTTATAATTGTTGTAATGGGTTAGGGTTTAGCTCAGTTGGTAGGGTGCTGTGCTGCACTCTGAGGTTCTGGGCCAATCCCCAGCAATGCAAAAATGGGAGAAGGACTTGGCAGCCCACTCCCAAAACAATCCAAAAGAATCAGCCATTGAAAACCCTATGAATGTCAGAGAAGCATTGACATAGTGCCAGAAATGGTACAGTGTTGGGGAGAGACTCATTCTGTTGTGCATAGGGTCACTATGAGTCGACCTGACTCGACTTGATGGCACCAAATAACAATTGTTGGAAAGATTCTTGTTACCTATATTATCATTATCATCATTGATTTGTTTGCTTATAAAGTCTAAAGTTTGCTATAAAGTCATCATGTAAAAATGTCAGATTCCAGCACTATGCTATCTGATTTCAAATACTGAATCCACTACTTACTAGCTATATGACTCTCTGCAAGTTATTTTATCTCACTGTGCCTAACTTTCCCTCATCAGTAGTAAGGATAAAAGAGTAAACTATCTTGTAGGCTTATTGGGAAAATTAAATAGGTTTATAGCTGTGATTTCCCCTAGTGGCCAATCATAAGAACAAATTATCATTATTAGTATTATTATAATAATTCTTATAATGTCATATGTTTATTTTTGGTGTCTATTTCTGGGTCCCCCTCTCTCTATATATAAATATTATTATGGGTAGACCTCAATTTAACATTGTGTATATCTCAATATATATTCATTAAGATTCCATTACTAGTTAGCCACCTTGATAGACAATGAGTGAAATAAATATAAAAATAAAACACTTCTATATTTAGGTTTGCCTGCAGCTGCAGCACTTTGGTATTGGTTAGATCTTGGAAGCTAAGCACAGTCAGGCCTGGTTAGTACTTGGATGGGAGACTGCCTGGGAACACCAGATACTGTAAGCTTAGGAGAAGGACCTGGCAACCCATTCCCAAAAATCAATCTGCCATTGAAATCCCTATGAATAGCAGAGAAGCACTGACAATAGTGTTTTGCCTGTTGTATTTAGTGTCACTGTGAGTCAGACATCAGCTCCATGGCACCCAACAACAACAACAACAACAACAACATATTTAGGTTTAAAATGTCAAAAGACATTGTTAATATTCAGTAATAGTAGATTCTTACTTCTCTAGTATTGGGGCGATCACAATTTCTAGTCCATTGTTGTTCCATGTGATTATTAAGAGCAATAAAATATGAATAGAAGTAATATGAGTTACTTTGGGGCTAAAGCAATGGAAAGTGCCAGTTCAGATATGAAGGTATATTACAATCTTGCAATTGTACAAATTATTCAACATTGAATTATTTATTGCAAAGAAGAGGACATGATATAAAAGATAGTATGCATAACATGCAAAAAACAATGAATCTAAGTTGATATTAGAAATTCTGTTTGTTAGAGTGGAAACTTGTCTCATTTCACATAAAATAAAACCTCTAGGAATTTTAGAGTGTTTCACAATATATCATTAAGAGTAATTTCAAAAATTCCAAGTGAAATGTGTTCAGTAGAATTCTTAGAAACGTTTTTGAGATAGCTTAAAAATGAAATCAGCTTCATGATTATTCATAGATTCTATGAAAAAGAATGCTTTTGTTTACAAATTGCATGTATTCAAATCATATTTTACATTATTTACAGAAACAAAATAAAAATTGTAGAAATGTTACATGTGCATCTATCATTTGGGCTAATAAAATGAATTAATTTTATTTTAAAATTATTTATTTCTCAAAACATTTGAATTAAATGCTCATTAAAACCTGGATCATTTTATCCTTGTAGCATAGGTCATCAAAATGACCAGGTGCTTGTTTTTATAAATAAAGTTTTATTAGAATACATCATGTCCTTTGAACATGTTTCCTATGACTGCTTTCACCATAGCATTAGAATTGTGGATTTGTGACAGAGTATACAGCCTAAAGAATCCTAAAATACTCACTCTCAGACCTTTACAGGAAAACTTTTATGTGTGTATAGACTTAAGTTATGTATTAGTCTATTAGTTTAAAAAATTTTTTGATCTCATTCAGGCTTCAACACCCTGTAACATATCTATATCCTTCAACATATTTAGGAGTTTTAAGTAGAAAGTTATTTAATATGAGTAATAAATTGTTCATAAAATTACCAGAAAGACTGAAAGGACCAGATCTAGGCTGAGACTCTCAGAATGTGTTATGGAGTAAAAAATGATACATCAAAGTATAATGCTTTAATGCTTAACTGGACATGCTGAACTTAAACTCAGACATGCTGAACTTAGTCTCATATGGTAAAATAAGGATGTAAAAATAGTATAGATCAAGATCAATTTTACCTTTATAATTTTGATTAAAAAAGCAATGTTTACATAATGTACTCTGATTTTCATCATATAACATTATGAAATTGGCAAAGGTTAGGGATGCATTGCTGTCATTATTAGGTGCTATTGAGTCTGACTCATAGCAACCCTATGCAGGACAAACACTACCCACACTGTGTAATGCACATGATGTTTTTATTTTTCAGCCCATTGTTGAGGCCACCACTGTGTTTCTTCTCATTTTGAATTGTGCCACATCAGCAACTGGAGATTCCAGGGTCTTTACTCCATTCTCATCTTTAAGGCTGACTCTAATTTGAGGCCACTCTTCCTCAGTTGTCTGCTGAATGCCTTCCACCCTGGGCACTATATTTAACAGTGCTTCTTCGCTATTCATAGGGGTTTCAATGGCTAATTATTTTGGAAGTGGGCTGCCAAGTCCTTCTGCCTAGTCTGTCTTAGTCTTGAAGCTTAACTGAAACCTGTCCACCATGGGTGGCCCTGCAAGTATCTGAAATACCAGTGGCATAGTTTTCAGCATCACAGTAACAGGCTGATAGACATGTGAAGGTAGGGATATATACGTGTGGTAAAAACATACAGACATTGCATTACACACTATCATTAAAGGCATAATAGGAATTACTTCTTGGAGGGAGAGGGAAGGTGTATGTAGTAGGATTTTGGGGAGCAGGAAGTGATATGCTTCTGGATTTGAGGGGTGGTTTCATGTGTGTTCATTTTATAAAAACAATTCATTAAATTTACATTTTTTCTTTCTTGTCTTTTCTCTTTTATATTTTATTTTATTTTATTGTACCACTGAAGATTTGAACCCAGATCCTTGCACATGGTAGGCAGTGTTCCACTACTGAGCTGCACCCTCAGTCTCATTTTTACTTTTTTAGTTTGAAGCAAGTTCTCCCTGAATTGCAGAGGCTGCCTGTGTCCTTGAACTTGGGATCCTCTGCCTCAGCCTACACAGTCACTGCAAATATAGGCCTGCACCATGAAGCCCAGCTGATCTGTTCATATCTTTTCACATGCTTTTCTGTAAATGCATCATATGTTGCTAGTAAGTAATAAGACTAATGAACTAACATTTATTCTCGTTTTTTGTATTTCATTTTTAATATATGTTGGTACAGAGGAAGAAACTAGCCTTTCTACCACAAATAATAGTCAGATCCCCTTCTTTTATTAAATGGTTTAGTCTTTCCTGATTGATATGAAAAGCAAAGTGAGAAAGGAATATTTATGTTCTTTATAACTCTTCTTTTTTCCGTGCCCATGTGTAATCCTGACTGTGTGTGGTGAAAAATTTCTTATGATGCTCAATTTACTTCATTTTGATTTTTTTTTCCTGGAGAGTTATTGCATAATTCATTTTACATATTACTCATGCATGGACCATTACAGTCCATGTATATTCCCCTTGTCTTTTCCATACATAGCATAATGAGGTGCCCTTAATCATCTGCCCTAAAGTTTTCAAGTCTAAGAAAAATCTTACTTCTAAACCTCTTACTAGTGATAGAATTCAAAGATCAAGAGAAGCTGACCAGCTCACAGAAGATACAGTAGCTTTTGGTATTTGAGGTTTGACTATTTTAAAATGACTTGCAGGTTCAGTAGTTTACAAATTACCTGAGGCATAAATTTGGATGACACATGCTAGGGGCTGGTAGGTAGGAGCATCACTTAGGTAATGAGAAAAACCAACGGATCATAGACCATGATCAATGCAACATCATTAGCATCACTTTATTATTCAGTTATACACACAAAAGCTTCTAAATTTATTCTGAATTTCATTGAAGAGGACCCTGAAGAAGAATGTAATCAACTGGTACTGATAAGGAAAAGAGATCCAGGCTACATAAAATTAACAACTTATCTAATAGTCCAATAGTTATTAAAATGATGATAAACTCACAAGTATTAATTAAAGATATAAGATAATATATAAAGATCATTTTGCTATGATTTTTAATTATATTTTTAAATAAAATCTGCGTGTGTATTCCTTTTAGATCTGGGAAATTTTATTTCAGAGAAGAAAAGCAATGTGTTTTCTTACTTTGGAGAGCTCCTAAATGAGGTTAATGGGATTAAGTCGAAGCCTAGTTGTATGACTTTTATTCCCATTTAAGTATTATAAGGTTTTATTTATTTATTTATTTATTTCTGGTACTGGGTTTTAAACCTAGAACCTTCCATATTCTAGGGTAAGGCTATAACACTGAGCTACATCCCTAACCTCTTCTTTATATTTTTTATTTTGAGACAGGGTCTTGCTAACTTGCACAGGCTGACTCTGGCTTTGAACTCTCTATCCTCCTGCCTCAGCCTCCCACATGGCTGGGCTTCCTGATGTTCATGGCACTTGACGTTTTATAAAGTTTAGGCAGGTAAGGACTGGTCCTCATAATTTTTGTAATCCTGTTTTACTTTTGATCAATAGTAGATCTGGAATGTATTTGCTTAAAGTAAATGTTATCTATACTTATGGTCAAAGAACAGTAATCTAGATAATTAGCATAAATTATTCATATCTAAATATTACTGACATATATTTATTGATATGGTCATGAATGTAGGCAGAATTACATTCAATAATGTTTTAGAGAATTAAAAAATATATATAAAGGCCCTGAGCAAACTTAAGTAGTATGTAAATATATATGTTCTAAATATTTCTGTATAATTAATGCATCTATTTTTATTGCCAGGGTTAGTTGCTACAAGGAATTCTATGAAGAAGTCAGTGATAATTTGGTCAGAGCAAAACGTGCCCAATTATTGGCTACTTTTTGTTTTGGTGTTGTGGTTTGAACTCAGGGTCACATGCATGCTAAGCACCCCTTCTTCCACTGAGCTATTCCACCAGCACTAATTACAGATACTTGCATAATTAGCAGAATTTCTGAAGTCAAGGATTATAGAATGAAAGTAGGGAAATCAGGATATGGAGAGTGATTTAGAGAACATTTGATTTAGAAATCAGTTTGTGAAAAGCATGCAATAGTTGAAAGAGCTGCTATGGGAATTTAGGAAAGGGATCATCAAAATATTAGGAAGAAAATTAAAGTTTTCAGATATGCAGTTTGCTGGAAAGACATAGAGTATTGGGATTTTGTAAAGAGACAGGTAATAATTCTGTGATAGTCACCAGAAACATTTTAAGTACATATAAAATACCACCCACTAGTTATTTTAATGTTTCATCACCATAGGGTCTATGTTGTTATTGTTAGGTGCCATGGAGTCAGGTTCAACTCACAGAGACCCTATGTACAATAGAACGAATCAACTCCCTAACTCTGTGCCAGGCACATGGTTTTTTTCATGTTTAAGGCCATTGTTGTAACCACTGTGTAAATCCATACTGTTGAGGGTCCCTCTTTTTTATTGTTGACCTGTAATCTCCCAAACATCATGTCCTTCTCCAGGGATTGGTTCCTCCTGCTTACATGTCCAAAATAAGTAAGATACATTGTAGCCATCCTTGCCTCTAAGGAGCACTCTGGTTGCAGTTCTTCTAGGACAGATCTGTAGGATCTTTTGGCAGTCCTTGGTGTATTCAGTGTATTCAATATTCATCCCCAGCACCATAATTCAAAAATATCAATTCTTCACTTGTCTCCCATATTAAATGTCCAGCTTTCACAACCATACGTTGCGACTGAAAATACCATGGCATGAGTCAGGTACACCTTCAGTGTGACATCTTTACTTTTCAGCACTTTAAAGAGGTATTTTGCAATAGCTTTTCCCAGTGCAATGTGTCTTTTGATTTCTTGACTGCTGCTTCTGTAGGTATTGATTATATAATCAAATAAATCAAAATCTTGGACAAACTCAATCTTTTCTCCATTTATCATGACTCAGTTGTAAGGATTTTTGTTTTCCTGATGTTGAATTGCAATCCATATTGAAATCTGTGCACCTTGATCTTCATCAGTAAATGTTTCAAACCCTCTCCACTTCCAGCAAGCGAAATTGTGTCATCTGCATAACAAAGGCTGTTACTGAGTCTTCCTCCAATTAAGATGCTGTATTCTTCTTCATAAAGTACAGCTTCTCAGATTGTTTACTGAGCATAGAGATTGAAGAAGCATGGTGAAAGGATATAGCCTTGACATACACCTTTCTTAACTTTAAACCATGCAGCATTTCCTTGTTCTGCTTAAATGACTGCCTCCTGGTTTACGTACAGATTCTTCATAAAGTACGACTAAGTTTTCTGGTATTCCCATTCTTTGGGATGATATCCATAATTTATTGTGACCCACATAGTCAAATGACTTTGCATAGTCAATAAAACATAGATAGACATCTTTCCTGTATTCTGCGCTTTCAGCTAAAATCTGATATCAGCAATGATGTGCCTGGTTCCATGCTGTCTTTTGAATCCAGCTTGACTTTCCAGAAGTTCTCTGTCTACTGCTGCAGTCACTTTTGAATTTTGGCAAAATTTAACTTGCATGTGATATTTATTATATAGTTTGATAATTCCACATTCAGTTGGATCCTCTTTCTTTGGAATAGGCACAAATATATATCTCTTCCAGTCAGCTGGCCAGGTGACTGTTCCCAAATCTCTTGGCATAAACAAATTAACACCTCCAGTGTTGTACATGTTTGTTGAAATATCTCTTCTGGTATTACATCAGTTTTGGGAGCCTTGTATTTCACCAATTCCTTCAAGCACCTTCCACTTCATCCTTTAGTACCATTTGTTCTTGATGAAATGCAACCTCTTAAAATTGTTGTTCATCTACCAATTCCTTTGTTTTAATGACTCTGTATTATTTCCATCTTCTTTTGATGTTTCTTGCATCATTTAATATTTTCCCTGTAGAATTCTTTACTATTGGATTCTTTACTATTCTAGAGGCTAGAATTTTTTCTTCAATTCCTTAAGCTTGATAAAATTAAAGCTTGTTATTCCCTTTTGGTTTTCTATTTCCAGCTCTTTGCACATGTCATTATAATATTTCATTTTGTCTTCTTAAGCTGCCTTTTGAAATGTTTTATTAAATTCTTTAAATTTGTCATGTCTTCATTTTACTTTGGCTACTCCACATTCCAGGCAAGTTTCAGAGTCTCTTTTGGTATAATTTGGTCTTTTCTTTTTTTCCTGTCTTTTCAATAACCTTTTACTTTCCTCATGAGTGATGTCTTTCATTTCATATCACAGCTTGTCTGGTCTTCTGTCATTAATGTCTAACACATCAAACCTGTTCTTGAGTTGGTCTCTAAAATCAGGTGGGATATACTCCAGGTCATACTTTGGCTTGTGTACACTTGTTCTAATTTTCTTCAGTTTCAGTTTGAACCTGCATATGAGCAGTTGATGATCCAATCCACAATCAGTACTTGGTCTTGTTCTGACTTTTGATGTTGAGCTTTACCATTGTCTCTTTCCACAAATATAGTCAATTTGGTTCCTATATGTTCCATCTGGTGAATTACATATCTATAACTGCCATTTATGTTGGTGAAAAGATGTATTATCTGTGAAAGGGTCATTGATCTGACAAAATTCGGTCATGCCATCTTTCACATTGTTTCTGTCACCAAGGCTATATTTTCCAACTACTGAGAAGCCTTCTTTGTTTCCAACTTTTGCATTTCAGTCAACAGTAATTATTAGTACTTCCTATTTTCATATTAGATCTATTTCAGATTGCAGAAACTGGTAAAAATCCTCCCTACCTTCTTTGTAGCCTTAGTGGAGGGTATGTAAATTTGAATAATAATCATATTAACTGGCCTTCCTAGTAGGTGTATGGATATTATTTTATCACTGACAGAATTGTACTTCAGCACAGATCTTAAGATGTCTTTTTTGATGATGAATGCAACCCCATTTCTCTTTAATCTGTCCTTCCAGCATAGTAGACCATATGATTATCTGATTCAAAATGGCCCATGCCAGTCCATTTTAGTTCACTGATGCCTAGAATGTTGATGTTCATGCATTCCATTTACTTTGAACAATTTCTAATTTTCCTAGGTTCATACTATGTATATTCCAAATTCCAGTTATTAATGGATGTTTACAGTTGTTCTTTCTCATTTTGAATTGTGCCCTATCAGTAAATGGAGGTCCCTGGGGCTTTACTCCATTCCTATCATTATGGTAGACTTTACTTTAAGAAGGCACTTCTTCCCTAGTCTTCTTTTGAGTGCCTTCCAACCTGGGGGGCTCATTTTCCAGCATTATATCTGACAGTGTTTCTCTGTTATTCATAGAGTTTTTGATGACTGATTTTTTTCTTAAGTAGGTTAGTCATGTCTTTCTCCTTAGTCTGTCTTAGTCTGGAAGGTCAGATGAAACCTGTCCACCATGAGTGACTCTGCTGTTATCTCTAATACTGGCAGCATAGCTTTCAGCATCGCAGCAACATGCTAACTTCCATAGTTTGGCAAACTGGCAGATGGGGATAGGATCTATAATACATATAAAAACATACATTGTAAGTGAAGAAAGAGTAAATTATTCTACTTAAGATGATAGAGTATGACATTAGATTCTGATTATGTAATTATTCAATAAAGTTTTGTTAATAAAATTTCAGCTAATACTTTTAGGTGAAGAGAATATTAATATTAATAATTTAATAGTGTAGGGCACTGCTTAGAGAGGCAGTTTGCCCCAGGGCCTATCTAGGCCCCATGGAGATCTAAGGCTTGTTCCCTAGGCAATCACCTTTGCCCTACATCTGGGAACTTAGGGTCATTGAGCTCCCAAAGATGGCGCTGGCATCCAAACCCTCTCTTCAGACCCCTTGACACTGATTGGCTGTTTCTAAAACACCAAACGGCTCCTGATTGGACCATTTGGGAACCATCCCTGATTGACTACTTTTACAAAACCAAATTTGCATATCCCCTCAATTGGTCAAGACCCGTAAGGGGTTACTACCTCTGATTGGTCCTCAGCTAGCCTCTGGAGAATATATAAGGGTGGTACCCGGAGCAGTCTGGTTCCATTCTATCGACGGAGACAGACAAGGAAACAATAAAGAGCTGATGGAGCAGAACACTTGGAGTCTTCAGTGGGAAGAAAGAAGCAAGGAGCCACCATGGGCATAAGCCTCTGAACCTGCCTTTCTCAAGGCTTCTCAGAGCAGCCATGGGCATATGCCTCCTTTTGGGGTTGTGCAGCTCTTGGGTGCTTGGCTTCCCCTCACCAGATAGTGGGTTTTTGGCGGCTGGTTCCCACTCACTGCCGGAGCAAGTCCAGTGGCAGGGTTACACCCCATACAGTAGATAAACAATTTAAAAAAAGTAGTCATTACTATGAGATGATGACACTTTCAGGGTTGAACTTAACAAATACTCTGAGAAAGAGAGTATTCTTACTGCTTTAAATTCATATTTAACACCAATAAGCATATTTTAATATTTGTAAAGTTACTAGGAACACTGGGTTTTAGCTCAATTGGTAGAGTGCTTGCTTTGCATATTGTGAGGCCCTGAGTTTGATCCTCAGTACTGCAAAAATGGGAGAAGGACTTGGCACCCAACTCCTGAAACAATCTTGAAAACAATCAGCCAATCTTGAAAACCCTATGAATAGAAGAGAAGCAATGACATGGAATGGTATCAGAGTTTCATTCCGTTGTACAGAGGGTGTCTGTGAGTCAGACCTGACTTGAGAGCACTTAACAACAAAAAAAGTTACTAGGTAAATATTTTTGAAAGTTTTTCTGTGTTTGAATATAAATTGAAACAAACATTATCAAATTTTATGTCATATCATAAACCATGAGTGGAGTTTAGAAGTATGGGAAAATATTTTATATCCTTGTTAGACTTTAAAACAAGGAAATAAAATCTGTTTAAGAAATGTATTTTAAGAGCTAACCTAATCTTTTTTTATGTATTTCATTTTTTCCAGCAATACAATTTTTAATAATACTGATTCCTTCTGTGTTTGTTGTTTGATAAATGTAGCAATCCCAAACCTTAGTAGGATAAATTGTAAATCTAACTGCTGGCTTTGATCTTGGGAGTAATAAAATTAATACCTATATATGCTGTAGCCTGCAGCCATACCACTGTGGCATCTGATCCCATCAGATCTCAGAAGCTAAGCAAGGTCAGACCTGGTTAGTACTTACATGGGAGACAGCCTGGGAACACCAGGTGCTGTAGGCTTGGGAAAAGGACTAGGCAATCCATTCCCAAAAAACCAGCCATTAAAAACCACATGAATAGCAGAGAAGCATGACAATAGTGTTTCATCTGTTGTACATAGAGTGGCTATGAGTGGGACATGGACTCAATGGCACCTAACAACAATGACAATATATACTGCTGTTGACATATGTGCATCATCATCAGAAATGAATACAAGTTTTCTTAAGAAATATGAATTGTGACCAGATTTGACATGCACATCAAGCTAAGTATATGCACAGAAGCCTGTAGCCATACCACACTGGCATCCGATCCCATCAGATCTCAGAAGCTAAGCAGGGTTGAGCCTGGTTAGTATTTGGATGGGAGAGTGCATGTGGACACTGTAGGCTTAGGAGAAGGACCTGGCAGCTCATTCCCAACAAACAATCAGCCATCAAAACCCCTATGAATAGCAGAGAAACACTGACACAGTGCTGGGGATAGCACAGTGTCAGGGAGTGTTTCATCTGTTGTATGAAGGATCTCTATGAATTGGACCCCATCTATCCACACCTAACAACAACAACATATGCATGGAAGTGAGGAATACAATTGAATTATCTATAAGTAACATGTTCACGTAGTACTGACATTGTTATATACAAATGTTCTTTCATTTTGGGTGTAATAAAGAGCTATATTATAATGATTCTGCATTTAGCAATATGGCTATCAACCTTGCTTAAGATATAACAACTTTAAATTTTGAATAAAGAGAACCATGGAAAAATTTTCATAATTCAACATAAAATACATGATATCAAGATTTATTATCTTTGCCTTCAGTTACCCTTCAACAGAAATAACAGCTGTCAAGATAGGCAACACACTCCATCATACAGGCTTAGGAAAGTATTTCCTTAATAGGACTCCAATTGCTCAAGAAATTGCAACAAAAATAGATAAATGGGATTACATGAAATTAAAAAGCTTCTGCACAGCAAAAGAAACAATTAACAGAGTCAAGGAAACCCCCACGGAATGGGAAAAAATCTTCACATTTTATACATCAGACAAAGGTCTAATTACTAGAATTTAT